>CAJNOL010003642.1:0-20870 GCA_905250125.1 Rotaria sordida
ATTTTTGGTACTTGTCAATTGACGGTGCGTTCACCGTACTCAAATTTTCTTTTCGATAAATGACAATAAGGAAATAAGTAAATATACAGGGTGATAGAAAATTTCAAGCTCTATGAGAATATATAATTACTTTTTCCAAAAGATAATTATATAGTGATGAAAAATTTTAAAAACTAATTTTGGTGACAGTGACAAAATCAAGCCTTTGGTAATCTGGACATGAGGGTGCCTTCATTGCATTCAATTTCTTTTGGTAATACATATATTCAAACGAAAAGGCAAATATGCAGGTTGACAGAAAACTCCACGTGCTTTCAGAATATATGATTATTTTTTTAAAAATACGCTGCTATGATAACGATATCTACAAAATACAGACTCTAACTTATTTTTTCCGGGCGTATATATGTAGTAAAATTTTCAGTTCTCTACGTAAAAGTAAAGTATGAAAAATACCATTAACACGTTATTCCAAGTTACTATGGGACACTCTCTATGGTACCTCGTAGTCCTTTAGAAGTGCAGTATGGGCACGAACCCTTTATATTACATGTTGTACTAACTGAGGTCTAGAAAATGGAAAATATCAGATTCGAAACAGTGACTCACACTTGGGAACCTTCCTTCATTAGACATATCATGGTGGTTATATTTGTGAAGTAGGAAGTTTCAGCAACAATGCTCCTCCACACAAATTATAAAAGATAAAAGGTTCGCTTGAGTTCTATTATATAGAGGACACCCCACTTCATATACTGGCATAACAAAATCGTTAGGTCCTTATGTAAAGTTTTGAAGCTATCAGTGAATTTTTCAGAGATTCGCTAAAACGTGGATCTGGAAGGATTCATCGAACGTTTTGTCCGATAGAAAAACGATGCGCCGTCATTGCGGCTATCTATTGGTGAAAACCACAGGTCTCTACCTCGTTTCGTTCTCGAGATGTTCAAAAAATAGTCACACGCACGGACTTTTTAAACGAACTACAGTATGTGGTTAGTCAGTGTGTACGGGGAGCTCAAGCTATTGAGCGGAAGAGCTCTGCGTCAGGCCAGCCTTCTGTCCAGAGCTACAGCTAGTAATAGTTGTAGGAAAAATATCGGGCTAATCGAAACTGTCTTCGGACAGCAGTATATACCGAAAGGTAGCCGAAAGGCGGGGTATTCTTCTTCTTTTTCTTCTTCTTCTACTAGAGGGGCTATCGAGATTTATTTTTTCGAGACTTACTTTTTTACGGAATCTATTTATTTATTGAGGATTTATTAATTATGGTAATATATCAGCACACCCACACCTACATCCTCACCTTGTATGTGCTGAGGAACTGTATGGAATTTATCTTAAAATGCTTGGGGGCTTATTGCAAAGCCCAAATAAATCCCGAAAAAAAGGCCTAGTAGCTGCTGTTTTACTCATCTGTAAAAATAGAAACTACTATACAATAGTTTTGACTTTCGCTATAACGCATGAGTATTCTAGCTCAATCAGTCCACGCTGTTCAATTTTTAGAACACTTCTTCAATGAGGCCTAAAATTGTCACCAGCAGTGATCAAGGAAATTTCAACCTGTGCTTTAATCGTAAAAAACATCTTTATCTGTTAAGTTTTCTCCTGGGTTTAATTTTATATCGTCTTTTAATTTATTCTGAACAATCGACATGTTCCAATTATTACAATCTCATCAGTTCAAATATATCGTCGGTCCCATCACTGAAACAAGGACCACCTTATTTGGCCTTAATAGTTTCGCCCAATTTCAACCGTTACCTGTCTGCCAAGAAGAATTTAGAAAGTGCAATGCCTCATTATTTCAAAGTCGAGCATTTCAAAGCCGTGCCGTTGAATGATTCGAGAATCGACGATCATGGAAACAGAAAAGCGACATCTCTTCTACTCTCATTTGTCGATATGTGGACAAACTTTTCGTCACGATCAGAATATAGGGAGAATGATTGGGTATTTTTATTTGAAGACGACGTCAATGTCCTTGATTTAACGCACACTCTTGGCATGCATTCGAAACGGAACTCGACAATTATTCATTATTCATTAGCAAGTAATAACATCGCTAAACAAAAGCTAAACAACTATTTAGAGCGTGCAGTTATACTGCAGAATCTATTATCGGAACTAAAAGTTTGTGGTTTCGGAAGGGGTATTGTAATGAATCTTCCATTTTTCGCCAACATCCTAGTGCGAACTTCAAAGTTCTATACCGCCGAACTCAGAAGTCGTAGACTCTAACAATACGAGGAATGTTCGAGAAAATTAGCGAGTAAGCACTAGACACGTGCGGAACCAAGTTGGGTGAGTGTGGGTGTGTGGATGTGGGTGTGGGGTGTGGGTGTGGGGTGTGGGTGTTGGGTGTAGGTGCGGGTGTGGGTGTGGATGTGGGTGTTGGGTGTAGGTGCGGGTGTGGGTGTGGATCTTCTCTTCAAGAGAACCGACACCAACACATCCACACCCACCCACACACCCACATCCACACCCACATCCACACCCACACCGCACACCCACATTTACACCCACACCAACACACCCACACCTGCACCCACCCGCACACACACATCCACATCCACACCCCCACCCATCCACACCGTACACCGATACCCAAGAAGGAAAAAACAGAATCCTGGAATCCCGAATTCCTCTGGATTCCGGAGGATTCCATAGGATTCTGGAGGATTCCATAGGATTCTGAGGGATTCCATAGGGTTCTGGAGGATTCCATAGGATTCTGAGGGATTCCATAGGATTCCGGAGGATTCCGGAGGATTCCATTGGATTCCGGAGGATTCCGTAGAATTCTATAGGATTCCGCAGGATTCTGGAGGATTCCATACTATTCCGCAGGATTCCGTAGGGTCCCATAGGATTCCATAGGATTCTCTAGGATTCCGCAGGATTCTGGAGGATTCCATACTATTCCGCAGGATTCCGTAGGGTCCCATAGGATTCCATAGGATTCTCTAGGATTCCATGACATTCTTTTGGATTCCTTAAAACTTCTCTAGATTTTCAATTAGCTTCTATAGCTGTCAAAGAACTGCATCTGTATCACCCTTAGGTTTCCGTGCTGGTTTTTTGTTCGTTTTTCTTGATTGTATTCGTTTGTGGTCATTGATATATGTATATATCGATGACTTGATATTTGTTTGCTGAGCCGTAGTTCATAGGGTTGCATTACCTCCACTAGAAGCGTTGTGACCGAGCCGATCTCCTCATTTATCTATCAATAGATTCAGATCGATTTATCTTATCAGATGCCTAAGTATACGTATAAGGTGATGGAAAAACGTTTAGAAACGACGATTTTTTTGGTTTTGTTTCATAATGTAAACACATAGCTTCAATCCAAACTGTGATTTTAATTGTCAATGGAGTTTTCTATCCAATATATTTTATAGCAAGATTTCACAGATGAACAATGATGGCAAAGCCTTCTAGAACCTGAAAAATACCGTGTTCGGTTTTTTAGAAGCCTTGCCATCATTGTTCATCTGTGAAATCTTGCTATAAAATGTATTGGATAGAAAACTCCATTGACTATTAAAATCACTATCTGGATTGGAACTACGTGCTTAACATTATGAGAAAAACCAAAAAAATCGTTGTTTCTAAACTTTTTTCTACTACTTTAGTTGCATTAGCGAAATTCTTTATTAATAAAAACTTTTTGATATTTTTGATATCAATAGTCACATAATTGATGTTTCAATATACAAAAATATTTGAATCGTTTTTTATTTAATTTTACTTGCTTCCTTCCGTAACTCGTGATAACCTAGCGGTTGACAGACGATCATTTTTGTCAGCCAATAGCCATACTGCTGACTGTTTATGTATTTGAATAGCCCCCTAGGCAAAATTAGAATTCCAATTTTGCCTAGGCAAATTTAAAATTTGCCTGGATCTCAATTTTGCCTACAACATATATATTCAGTGTGTATTATCCTGAGATTTATATACAAATGATAAACGTTTTATTTAAGTATTTATGTTCAATACTTTTTTTACTGTTTTTAAATACGTGACATTATATCTAAGTAGAAGTGACCTTACCATCAATCCTTCTTCTGCTACTGAATTTTTTAAAAATGTTTATATTTAAACCTTCTTCATTTTCGTTTTGACATTTATGGATTATATTTTATATTATTGTATGTTTACTGATCTCAATCTAGAATATATATTAAAAGAGATAAATTTGCAACTTCAAGATATGAAAAGAGGTTCTGAATGAGAAAATTACGATAAATGTTCTTGGACTGTTCTATTAATTTTTGATGTATCTGAACAGATTTTCCTGCAATAGTAGTATTTCTAAGGGCTTTTGAACTGAAGGTTCCAAGGTTCTATAGGATTCCATTGGATTCCATTGGACTCCATCGGATTCCATTCGATTCCAATGGATTCCATTCGATTCCAATGGATTCCATTCGATTCCAATGGATCCCATTCGATTTCAATGGATTCCATTGGATTCCATTCGATTCCATTCGATTCCAACGGATTCCATTGGATTCCATTGGATTCCATGATCCCATGGGATTCCGTGGGATTCCGTAATATTCTACCGGATTCCAAGATTCCAGGATTCCGTTTTTTCCCCCTTGCCCACACCCCACACCACACACCATATAATTTCATGGCGACGCCGGCTTATTTTTCAAAAAAATCAGCGGCGACAGCGGCTCAGTTCAGCGGCTTACACCACTACCCTCGCTAACCATAAAATCCATGGTCCACTCTCCACATCCTCAGTCTCACCCTGCTCTCGTGGCAAAACCTCACGCTACGCCCTCACTTTTTGCGATTTTGCCATGAAGCGGGGCTGAGGGTGAGGGTGTGAAGAGTAGAACATGGATTTTATGTTTAGCGGGAGCTATATTAAAGTGCGCCCAAAAGTCAACCAATCAGATAGGAGCTTTTTTGTTTTAAGCTTTTGGGGCATTTTGATGAAACTGTACCATAGGTTATCGAGGGCCAGGATTCCGAATCTGACGGCGGATATAAAACCTGACCTTCCCATTCGTTAGGAAGCCGTCCCATCAGAAGTGAGCTTTTTTTGTTTTAAGCTTTTTAGGTTTTTTCATGAAAGTTTACTATAGGTTATCGAGAGCCTGCATTTCGAATCTGAGGTCGGGTTTTATATCCGACCTTCCCATTGAACAGAAAGCCGAGCAATCAGAAATGAGCTTTTTTATTTTAACCTTTTTGGACCTTTTGAGGAAACTTTACCGTACGTTATTCAGGCCCAGGTTTTGGAATCTGAGGTTCGATTTTATATGCGACCTTCCCATTGGCTAGAAAGCCGTCCAATCAGAAATGAGTTTTTTGTTTTGAAGTTTTTGCGACTTTTGGGGAAATTTTACAATAGATTATCGAAAGCCTGAATTTCTAATCTGAGGTCGGATTCTATATGCGATGTTCCCATTGGCTAAGAAGCCAAGCAATCAGAAATGAGCTTTTTTATTTTAACCTTTTTGACCGTTTTGATGAAGCTTTATTATAGGTAATCGATGGCCAGGATTCTGAATCTGAGGCCGGATGTTACACGTTAAAAAGCTTGACAAACCTAAATCGGGATCCGAGAATCAGAATCTGAAGTTGGTTTTTCAAAATTTTGAAGTTGATTTTTTTCGGTCAGCGGTAGCGGTTTTTGAGAAAATAACGATTTTTCATGAGACTTAATCGAGGATAACTGGGGTCGGGAAAGTTGAACCGTAAGTCAATGCTTCAAAATATTGAGTTTGATTTTTTCAGTCAAAGAAGGTTTTTTTCGAGAAAAGAACGATATTTTAGAAAAGTTGGGGAGCCTAAATCGACGTTAGGGCATCCAACTCTTTACTCTATTGCTGGAAGTTTGCTGCTATAATTTTACAATCTGGATAAGCTTTTTTAAGGAAATAATGAGTTTTCGGTGTATTGTACATTGAGTGGTATGAAATAAAATGAGCTTGTTATCTGGCAATGATCGGAAGAGTAATGTATTCAAATGTGTTAGCGGGATTACCGGTTCGACTATCTCACTAGCGTAAACTATATCTGAGGTTTTTCCACAGTGTGGATATGGGGTGTAGGTCCGAGGTAGAACAAGATCAACCCGCTCAGGCACATACTTACAGCGATACCGACACCCACATCACAAAGTATTCCTAATATCCAAATTCAAGTTTAAGTCAATGCGACATGATTGGCATCTAAGCCTGCTCGCATTGCGTTTTTTCTAGCTTACTATTCCATAATTCGCATTTGCTTTTCAACAGACGGTCTGGCTCATGAAATTTCTTGCCACTATGACTGAAAGAAGCTAATATAAACAAATATATAAAAGTGAAGCTGCATTTTTTTACGATTAAAAGAGAGTAACTGGCTTCTGCTCAGGTGCGCTCAAATAATGGAGCAACTAGCTGTGAGTGACGCCCAGAAGGCGCGTCGACGAACGAGTAGTAATTCATATTTCAGGTTCACTGTTGATTTGCCTTACAGATGATCTATATAAATGCTAGGTTTTTTTGGCGAATACTGCACGAAGGTTCTCTTAGTGAGGAACTTAAGTGAACCTCTGATTGGCTAGCTAGACAATGAAATTAAAGACATAAGGAATAATCCACAATAAAGTTTCGGGTTTGAAGTTTCTCATGGAGAATTCTCGTGTTATAACTCTAATGACTATTGGAACTGTTATAATGTGGTCAGCGATATATGGTATTTTTCTTTTCCTTTCTTCTGTTCTTCTATCACACATAGATGGCACATACGATACACATATATATATTTTCTTCTTTCCTTTCATTCTTTTCTCTTAATATAACTAGTATAGATGTTTTTCATCTCATCATGTATTCCTCCCAAGTGCTCTTAGATTTTTTCCTAGTTCGTTCATCTATATATAATTGCCGTTTTGAGAAATAAAAGAGTGTGTGATTATTATTATCGATCAGTTGGATTGAAACTACCCGCTAAAGGAACTAAGCGAAATCTAGAATCTGAAATGGTGTAAATTAAAGAGAATGGTCTTGTACTGGGATAGGATTCAGCATAGTAGCGACTAGCCGCGAATGGCACCCCAAAGAGGCGCCGGCGAGTGACTAACTGCAGCTCTATGAAATTCCCTAAAGGAATGCCCCTGATTGTTGTAATCCATCAGAAAAATGTCTACAGTGAAGATCTGGCAAGTTCAATAGAAACTAGAACTGACCAAAAAGACTAAGAAATGTTTTCGAATGAAATGTGAGAACACTTGTACTGCACGTGCACAGTATTTGAATAGAATATTCGACGAAAAACATCATGCAATGAATTCAGTTCTGTCCATTCAAAGAAGATTTCAATGAAATAAAATAAGCTTTACTGTCATTATGTGTCCGTGCCAGTGTGCATTTACTCGTCTAAATTTATTCGAGTACTTTGAAATTATCTGTCTAATCTCATGCCTACTTTGAGTACAAGCGTCATTCAAGTGGCGTATTTCGAGAATAAGTCTGATCAAATATGATTTATTTTAATCTAAAAGTTCAGCTATACACGTGTTTTTGTAGTGGACACTAATAAATAATATTGTTGGTTGATGTGCTGATAACTATACGGGTTTTTATTTGTTTTCGAGAAATATAATGCGTTTTCACGCTAGTGTCGTGGATATGCTTTCTTTGTTGATTGTCTCTCGATATATTAAATGTAGTCTCTTTTCCCGGGGTATGTGGATACTGCTGCCTTCGTGTTATTCATTTAGATTTCCGTTGGATATCTTTGAGAGCGTCTCAGTTTCGTTGGTTGAATTTATAAGAAAACGTATCACAGACATACGCATATCATTGTACACAAGAACATTGATGCAGATGTCAATATTCGCATTCACATGAACCATTTTCAAACTTTTGATACTAGCTGTGTTGAAGACTGCGAAGTGGTATACAATACCGAAACAGCTGAATATTTAATCGAGAATCAAGCGAGACAGACGAGGGTTACTTGTTTTAATGAGGTGGCAGATTTCGGCTATTGTTGCGGATGGTCCTTTAGGGTGTGCGTGTGCGTGTGTGAGTGGTGAGGGTGGGTGTGTGGATGTGAGTGAGAGTGGGTATTTTGGTGTGGATGTGGATGTGGATAATGAGAATATCCACGTCCACACCCACACCTAAGCGTACATAATAATCTTTGACTTTCCCATTTTCAGTTGCTAGGACTTGGACGGACTTAGTACGATCTGTAGTGAGGGAGGGACTGGGAGAAAGTGAAATGAGCCGCAAAAACTTCGGCGCTAACTTACAGACACTATTATTGTCTTCGAAAACGTACGTGAGTTCCACAAAATAATAAGGAGTTATGTTCAATATGAAGACGACATTGTTACATTAGTCATGTTACAAAAAAAATACGAATTTGGAAAAGGAACTAAGAAAACCAACTCAACTAGAAGAGGAACCAAAGTGAATAGATAAGTATTGCAATCGAAACCAAACCGAGCTTTCAGTTAAGATCGGTTTCGATTCGATTCAAGTTGTAGAACGTGGCGTTTGTTCGCTGCTTAAAAAGTCAGTCCACTTACGGCAAGCATAGAATACACCCTAGGCTTGACCACTGCGAAACAGCACCGTTTACACATAGCTTGTAGTCCGAACAGATGGCTACTTCACGGTTACGTATTAGTCGTTAGGCCTTTTCGAATAAGTGCATATTAATTGAGATATAAATGGGCTGAAAGTACTCGGCATTAGCATCAGAATCATTTCGACCTGTTATACCCAAAACTCGTCATCAAGTTCCACTTCGATCTATCCCTAATTAGCGTGTAGCCTCACTCAAAATATGAAGCACAAGTGTTTAGGAAAATTGTTAGAGAGCATTGATGCTTTTGAAACTGTTGTATCTTACTAGTGATTGTTGCAAGTGTTGTTTGTACATCTATTTTCAGAGGTGATTGAAGAAGGCTTGACATTAGCGAAACTAGATGGCATATTATATTTGGGCACATGTGCACCCTGGTTTGCAGAGAGTCCAGCATTAACAATTTATTCAAGTGATAAATTATTCGAATTTCGTCGTGGGAATTATTTCTGCACTCACGCGATTGCTTATAAGAATGACAACGAAAGATCGAAATGATCAAGCAGATAATCATACTATAATAAAGACATTTGAAGAACTTCGACAGTTAAAGCCGCCGAAAAGATACCTTTGGTTACAAGAGCAGTGGAAATTTGGTTATGAACACGTGCCGCATCGTCGGTGGCTTCTCGATCCAAGAGCGCGTGCTTCATCAGTTCAGGTTCATTATGACTCTCCTGTTTCTGTTCTGACGGATCACAGTATAGAGCATATTTATCATGCCTCAGATATACGTTTTGATCTTGAAAAATGGAGTCCAAAAGTCCCATCTAACACTGAACCCACTGTTCATCTCAATGACAGTTACCAGATAACTTGGAAAGATAAAGTATTAAAGTGATTTCTAAGATATATGTTCGCGCTTTTCTTCCACCGATTCACTCCCCGAACTGAATTATCGCAAAATATCCTATTTAACTATTGGTCAAGCTATTTGGTCGATAAAAGACATCAGTCCTATGATGAGGCACTATCTTCTATGGCTGCTATTTATATTCGACGAGGAGATAAGATGTCACAAGATCCATTTTATCAAAAGTTCGGATATTGGAGAAACATCTCTTTATATGTGAAGGAATTATATGACGAAGAGAAAAGATTGAATAAGACATTTTCTACAGTTCTGATCATGAGCGACGATGCTGGTGTAGTCAATTCGGTTATACAATTTGCTGAAACGAACTCATCAAATACAAATGAGGTGTTCGCCCGTCAGTATCTTTTCGGACGAGATGTCATTTACAATGTGAACGCTCCGGACCATTGTCGAAAACCCTTCAGTCGCTTTGATTTTGATCAATACCTGGTCAACATCCAATTTGTAATCCGTTCCTCTGCATTTATATCAGCTGAGGCGCCGTCCAATCTTGGCTATTACCTTGAGAGAATCATTTATGCTGAGAAGCAGCTGCTTCCAGGTGTACAAACAAACACATTTATTAAATACGCTCGAGATACTTTCTAAATCAAGCATATTCTCTAAACCGAAATTAGGACACATTCAGTACTTCACAAATGCTTTGAAGCTCTGAACTTGCACTTCTCCGTCCCCGTATTTTATCCTCGAAGCTCAAGGCCATCATCATATGTAGGCCGTGGGTGTGTTTGAATTTAGTTTTGGAGTGCTGGTGAGAGCATGAATGTGAGTTTGAGTCGTCTTTTCGTCGACAGCCACACCTACAGCCGCAACCTACAGCAATACCTCCACCCCACAACCATATCCAGAGCCATACCCGTGCCTACACCGCCACACCCACACCCATACACACAGCTACAGCCACACCCATACACACAGCTACAGCCACACCCCTGCCCCCACCTCCACTCCAGCACCTCTACACATACCCACACCTGCACTCCTTCAGTTTGTTATTATAGACCTCCAACAAAAATACTGCGATAATAATAAGTCTTGTAATAAATTTTCTTCGATTACTTTTCTCATTTTTCAGACAGCATTATCAGACGCTAATATGAAATTAAAACGTTATTGGACTGTTTCAGAATTATGCGTAATTTGTACCTGTTTAATTTTGTTGTACTACCTAATAATGGGCTTCGAAGCTATGCAATATGTTCTTTTATCGTTGAATAGGTTTTCAGCGCGTAGAATGTTTCCGCTTTTCACCAAACTTAATAGTACAAAACAACTACAACTTGCATACAAACAATCATCGTTATCTCTGAACTTATCACTAACTTATGAAAATTATCCAAAGCTGCCGCTCTTGGTATACACACAGAAGTTTGACCATGGCTTTCTAGAATATAAGAAAAAAAAACTCATTTTACTTTTCACATCTTTCTTAGGTCATCGAAAATGGATGATCGATAGTGCTGATGAGGGATCAAATAACAGTGATACAAGTGAAGTTATGTCGCAAATATTTTGTCCGTTTCTAAAGAAGTATTGCGATATTACCGCTGATCAAAAGCGCTTTTCTGAGGCTGATGCAATTATGTTTCATGTATACTCCGATAGTATTAACAAAAAAAAGGCAGAGTCACTAAGAAAACAATCCCAGCGATTCATTTTCACTGTATGGGAACCGCCGCCACATCTATCGAATTTGCAAATATACCGCAACTTCTTTAACTGGACATTTACTTATCGATGGGATTCACATGTTATATCAACATACTTCTTCCTAAATAGTTACATATTTAAACACAGTACCTATCATACGTTATTATCGAAAAACCTTGCAAGTGCAAAATTGAAGCCAATCGACACGCTGAATATCAGTATGAGTCGAAAGTTCATAGCTGCAGCCTTGATCTCGAACTGTGCCGGTTTAAGTAAACGATTACAATATATATCACAATTACAACAGTATATTGACGTACACATCTATGGCCGTTGTGGACAATCCTGTCCACCAAACATTGATTGTCGAGAATACATAGCGAGGAATTACTACTTTATGCTAAGTCTCGAAAACAGTATATGCAAAGATTATACAAGTAAGTAGACTTCTCTATTTAATTATTCTATTTCATATAGCTTCCAGCGCAATCTTCCAAGAACTGAAGTGTGAAACACGATGGAATTGCTTCAATAGTACACAAAAAAATGATTTAATTATCAGATTCCTTACATTACTTGCTACTATGATGGCTCTTTCATAGTGATGCACTAAATTCAATCTCAGTCAAATCCAATTCCAATTCTAGATTGGAATTTGACTGGAGTTGACTGGAGTTGAATTTGGGTTTGACAAGATTTGACTAGAACAGGGTTTGAATTTAACAGGATTTGTTTTGACTGAATTTGGATTTCTAGACCTCCCACAAGATTGTAAGTTTTTGGTATCAAAACTCGTCAAATCCGATCAAATCTTTGCGTCATTTATATCCAGTTTTCTTCACTCCATTCGATAGTGATATTTGCTTTCGTCTAATTTTTAAAAAAGTTTCAAGATTTGACAGGATTTGGCGAAAAATTTTGATTTTTGTCCACGTGTTTCGCGAAATTCTATCAAATCTTGAGAATTTTTTAAAGATTAGACGAAACCTAACACCAGTGTCGAATAGAGCGAAGAAGACTGGAGATAAATGACACAAAGATCTGATCAGATTTGACAGTTTTGATATCGAAAACTTACAATCTTTATGAGAGGTATAGAAATCCAAATCAAGTGAAACTCAGTCAAATAAAATCCTGTCAAATCTAAATCTAACTCCAGTCAAATCCTGCCAAATCCAAATCTAACTTCAGGCAAATCCTATCAAATCTAAGAATTGGATTTGACTGAAATTGGATTTGATGCTTGTCTACTCTTTCAGTATGCGTCCTACGATCTGGGGAGAGCACATGTTTCTCGCTAAATGCTTCAACACTCATTACACATCTTGTTTCACAAAAAAGATCGTAGTACTGTGAAGATTGTGAGTGTGAGCGTGGGTGTGCGTGGTTGTAGTCGCCTTTACTATCTACACGCATTTATGGTTTACATTATATATCTTGATATAAAGAAGGTTTTATTTTGGTGAGGAGCATGAATATAGACGTAAAACTATGAATGTTGACTTTCAGAATCATAAATGACGCTTTTGAGATCAAAAGCATTGGCAAAAATCCATAAATGTAGCGATTTTTCAAAAAACATTGAACAAGTCTTTGGCTATCTTGGTATTGTAATACGACATTTTCGCGCCCACTTTTTCGCGTACGATGGTTTTGATTCGTGACACTGTCGACACGACACTACCGTACGAACACTGACGTGGAGTGTGGGTGTGGATTGCGAGTGTAGATGTGGATGTTTTCTCCGGAGCCACGTTCACCACCATACCCATATCGAACCTCACCCGGATATCCGGTTTGGTACACGTAGAGTTTGGGTCTGAAAATTCCTTGTTTATTGGATTCAGATTCTAATGCGGGTTGAAGTGTGAGCGTGGGTTAGAGCTCGTCCGATCCAGAATCTTTGAACCACACCCGAAGTGGTTTATTGAGGTGCTTTCAAATCATCTTCCGTTTGAGCTCGATTCTATAACTTTGCTCAGAGTGAAGCACCGTTCGAAACCTGTTGATTAAACTTTTTCGGACCAGACTGAGACCCGAATTCGATTCGTATTTATAATATTCTTAATAACACTTTTTAATCGATCTATATAGTAGCTCAAAAATAGGAGATGCTTTTTTCGCTTATTTTGACTCAGTAACGAGTGTTGCTACACATTTCTCAAACCATCTTGACGATGAACGTACAAGAAAATGTATATAGTTGACTGTTACTTTTGGAGTTGCAACTTCCAGAGCAGACTTGCAAGTGGACCCACAATCGAATCCGATAAAACGAGAATTTTCAGACCGAAAACCTACCTTGATCCAAGTTGATCTAGGCAGGGTCTGATATGAGTGTGGATTGGCTCAGCAAGAAACATCCAGATCCATAGCCACACCTACAGTGGCAGCAACAGCAACCCAAATCCATTCCGCACTTACATCCGTACGCCAACACTGAGCCGCATTCATATCGAGATCCGCCGAGACTCACAACGACACCTACACTCACCGACATATACACACGCGCTCACATCCACGCCCACAGATATTGATGAACCCTGTCACATATCCAGCAAATTAGGGAAGCTGGAGAACCCTGTGGAGAAGCTGGAAGACGTGTCACACATTCAGGATATTGGAGAAGCTGGATAAGTGCAGGAAGATGCGGGAGATACCAGACTAACTACATAGACGCGGCCATTACGCCTTCTCCTACACCCACACCTGTAAGCGATGCCACTGCGGAAGATGCCGCATCTACCTGTGGAGAAGTGCGGAAGATGCGGCGCCTCTCCAGGAGATGCCGCATCTCCCACAAGGATCGCAGACGAAAAACTAAAAAAATCTTTTTTTTAGAGGATACTTGGAGATGCAACTCCTAAACTTTTCCATAGGGAAACACGGCATCTTCCAGCATCCCCCGCATGACTTAAAGCCTAAGAATAGGAAAAAAAGATTTCATCGGGAGATGCCGCATCTCCCTGTGGGGAAGTGCGGAAGATGCATCTCCAAGCATCCTTTAGACAAAAGATTTTTTGGCTTTTAGCCTGGAGCTCCGGCGAGAGATGCGGTATCTCCTGGAGAGACGCCGCATCTCCCGCACCTCTCCACAGGGAAGTGCCGCATCGTCCGCACTTCTCCACAGGGAGGTGCGGCATCTCCCAGCATCTTCCACATAACTTTACGCCTAAGAACAGAGAAAAAAGATGTCATCGGGAGATACCGCATCTCCCTGTGGAGAAGTGCGAGAGATGCATCTTCCGCATCTCCCTGCACTTCTCCAGCTTCTCCGATTTCCTGGATATGTAACACTGCTGATATTGATAGAAAAACAGATGAAGTTTGAATCGAACAGAGTCAGAATCACGAAGACGTGAACTAGCAGCTTCCTAATGCAAACACTTGCTTCCACACCCTTCATGAATTGGTATTTATTGGAAAGAGGAGAACGATTGTTAACCATTTATCTAGATTAACCTACATATGAATTCTTTTCTGCAGCAGAAAAATTGTTCGCCACACTTCAATACCCGATTGTACCTGTTGTGAATGGATGGACGGATTATAGTCGCTTGATTCCGCCGACTGCTTACATACATGTTAAGGATTTCAAAAGCTCTTTGGAATTAGCGGACTATTTGAAACACACCAAGTCAAACGAAACAAAGTATTCAGAATACTTCTTATGGAAGAAAGATTATCTTTGGGGACTCAATCATCTGATGACACCTTTTTGTGACCTTTGTTTGAGATTACATTTAGATAACGAAGCAAATGTAATCGAAGACATTCATTCGTGGTGGTTTAATGGAACATGCTTGGCACCTGAACACTAAATAAACTGCAGTTCCGAAGTGGTCAATAATTTGCTCAAGAAAAAAGAACGCGAGTGCAGAGCCTTTGAAGGCTTTGTAAACGATACTACAACTTTTAATAAAAAACCACTTCCATATAGTATATAAATATGCATAACAGATTTTAAAAGGGAAATAATCGAGTATCGCATTTACAATTTTTTCATATACTTCCACATTCTTGAGGAAGCCGCTTTAGTGAAGTAATTACGCTGTTAGACATATACCCATAAGGTACCATGTTCTGACCTCGCTACTATCGGTCATGGAATAATCTTGTGCAAGCCATTGATGACTATTTGTTTCGGCTCACCTGTCAGATAATATCCTTTTTACGTTGTAATATACATCTGTGCTCGTCGTTAGTATGCGGTTATTGCGTTTTTATGGGAGATGAAGCGATTTAGCGGAATAACTCTGATGAGAGAACCTCGCCAACCCAAGCAGACAAACTTTTGAGGAAACGCGCTTAAATGCACAGAAATTGGCCTAAAATCAGCAAAAAGTGGACGTTTTTGGCTCACATTTGAAGTTACCGATTATGAGCCAAAAACGCACATTCTTTGCCTTTTTTGTGCGTTTACATGCATACAAAAAAGAGAAAAAGGCTGTAGTATTTTTCCAGCTCAAGAAAAGTGACTGTAATCATAATCGTACATCCCGAATATGAAAAAACGACCATTTTTTTTCTCTTTTTTGTATGCGTGTAAACCAAGGGGGAAACGACATACTTTCGTACTCTCAGAGTACATGGAGTACAGTAGAGCACACGAAGTACAGTAGAGTACACGGAGTGCAACAGAGTACATGAAGTACAATGAAAACGCACTGTTCTTAATTAATTTGAAATGCATTTAGTAAATAATAAAAACGGTTAAGCCCCCTCGTGCCATTGAAAAAAGTCGGTTTTCGTCAACAATTCTGAAATTGAGATAAATACATGAAAAGATAGTCTCACTTGAGATCTATGAGGAATAATATGAGTTATGATTTGCTCCCTTGTTTTTCCCAGAAATTTCGTTATTTTGTGCTTAAAAATTATATTTTTCTCCAGCTAAATCGACATATTTTGACTTTTTCTCAGCTTAGAATTTTTTGATTGATCATATCAAATTTTTCTGTCCAGGTTCATGTTGTATGTTCTACTTTTGGTTAAAAGAACACGCCAGGATGCACAGTATTGCATAGTCCTTTCCTAAAACAAAATTTTTATAATAATATAGAAAAACGTTCTATAGAAAAAAATGTTGGATTTTTTAAAATCATTGAACTTGTGATCCTCTCTTTTCATTTAAAAAGTAAGAATTCAAAAAAAGAGTTCTGGCCTGCTCAGTATCCTGACATGCTCATTCAAAAAAAACAATATGTATATAAATGGGCGTGACAAACTGCCAGGATGTCCAAACATTCATTTATTCATGTGGGTTCACCCATCTATCAGAAAAATGTGGTCTTTTTATCACTTATACCTCTTATATAATGCTACTGATCTGTGACTATTTGAGATCTATATATTAGTAAAAATGAGGGTTACTAAGGACGTTCTTATGATCATTGTGCTAAACATGCTTCACATCATATTTGTTGACATCGTGTCCTTGGCATATATTCCATGTGCGATAATATTTTATCCATTCTATCCGAACGTTGTGTTCTAGTTAGATCATTCATGTTCGAATTGTGATTCTTTTCGCTTTCCTTCGTTCTTTGTTTTCTTTAACACACTTTCACCCGATAACAAGCGCTTATCACCCTTGGATTATGTCTTCTTCGCAAGTTAAATGGGATTGTTCTCAATGTGGATGTGCTCCAAATGATTGTCGTAAATATTGTACCGAATGTCATTCAATGCTAACGTGGACATGTACTGGCTCAGGAAAATCTGGTTGGCACTCGAATTATTATCGTCATCGTAACAATTATAGTTATTGTACACCAGAACTTGAAGAAGAAAAACAGCAGGAAATGGAAGAGAAACAACAACAGCTTCAGGCTTTAGATGATAGTAAGTAACATTACTCTGTTAGTTTACACATGCGTCTATTAGTCGATTATTTTGTGCTACAGGAGTAGTCAAAACTTAATAACTATTGTACTTTTTTTCTATATTGTAGAACAGCGTCCTTGGTCAGAATGGAGACGTACCAAGGCATCTTGCGTACAGCATACTGGGCATGATGTCAAGGAAGTACAAGAATTGTATTCTATGTGTGAACAACCGCTTATAAATTATTGCTCCCATAAGAACTACCGACTTACAAACAGTGCCACTACTTCGTATTTATCTCCTATGAATATGCTTGTCGTTACGCTATGGCACTTAAAACATTATCATTCTGAACGTTATATCACTTCAGAATTGAATTTAAGTCAGCAAGTAGTGAATTATTTATTGTCAACAGTTGTCGATATTTTACATTCGTGTGTATATCCAGAATTAATTTCAATACCTGCTAATATATCTAGCAGTAGAACACCACACGGACCTCAACAATATCATAAACTATGGTCCATTTCAAAATAGAAGAAGGATGGTTGTTTGTTGAATAACTTTTTAATGGAAATAGCTATAAGACTGCGATTTTCACCATTTGATAGAGGCGGACATTCTACATCTTTCTGTAGATTGATTCAAAATGTTATCTTATGATTCTGATGAGTGGTCAATGAAATTCAAAGTAGCACCTGAAGTGCTATAAAAGTTGTATGGAATTTCAATTGTAAGGAATGCATTAGATGCGCTTGCTCAAGATCTACAATTCTACACAAACCCGAAATTTTTATTTTGTTTTGTTGAAAAATTATACATTTCACACTGATAATCAAAAACGCTCAGAATACCTTTTTTTCGCTAGTTTTTTAAGTTTTTATAATGCTATATCTATGAGTTTTTGATCATTCTGAATCGAACAAAACTGTTTATATTGTAACAAAGTCCTTCTTTGTCATATAAAATCAGTGCTGAGTATTTTACATCGCAGGTTGAATATTCTCGTCACAAACTATAATGATTTAGCATATTGCTACAAGTTGAATATCTCTTAAGTATATTGGATTAGGACATAGTTATTATCAAATCAATAGTTGATCGCACAAAACAACAACAAAGAATAGATTTTTTTAAATATTACTCAGTCGTTTCTGCAACATCGGAATCCTGTTCATCATCATCATCATCATCATGTACTAAATCTTCTTCGAGTTGTTCTGTGAAAAACATTGGATTTTTTGAACGTTTCCTCGATATTGTAAACGTGGTTGAGGTAAGTCGTAATTGTAGCTGTTTTCAAGTTCAACATTCATTCTTGTGCTAAGTTTCACACATCGTTAAGACGGAAATTAATATTGTGATCTCGCACATACTGCTTCCGACCTGCCCAGGCCAATTCCACCGGGTTGAGCATACAATGTTTAATAGGCAATCTGTAAATACTATGCATAAGATTGGCGACAGCTTGAAAGTTAACTTACTGTAAAATGTCAACATTGTATTTTTTAGCTGCTTCATCAATTTCATATCGTTTTTCGGGTAGATTTTTTATAACAATCTTAAGGAATGCAGCTTTGACAGCTTTAACAGGAACATTTGTATTGTGAGCATTGAGCCATTGTATAATATATTCTTTCCGTCACGATCTTTTTCGTGGCATTGTATCATTTGTGAGTCGATTATCCCAAGGAGTATTATCGATTACGAAAACGATTTTGGTATATTTTCCTAAGCTCAAACGTAACAATAAGGATCAAAAAAGTGATTATTACCGAATTCTTTTCGAAGAAGGGAAGCAGTACGATCGATACATGCCAAGAAATGTGATGAGTCCATACGATTTTCTTCAGTTGTTTCAAATATATCAATAGATGATCTATGAAAATCGGAATTACCCATCAACGCAGAAATAACAAGGCGTGACCCTGTGAAGAAAAAACTATTGGTAACTTTTAAGAAAGAAAAGTCGTACCTTTGCAACTACTCTATCATAAACGACCAGCACCAGTATCTCTATCAGTTCACACGAAGGTTTTTTCTTCGTTCCGATTATACCACGTTTCATCATGCCAAAAAACGACTGTACCATTGTTTCCCAGTTCATCGATTTTCGAAAAGTAACATGCACGAGGTGGCATATAGAACAGAGAATTAAGAGGAACAACAACTTTCGATGTTCTTCTATACACAAAACCTAACTTTTTCATCCACCGCCATACTGACCATGTCAATCGGATCGGAAAATCAGATTCGTCACTCAAAATTCGAGTGAGAACTTTATCTACGGTTGGGTAGATCCGCTCAGCCAACATCAGATGAACATGATAACTATAAACAGTGTACACATATTAAATGGTTTATTCTGATGAGTGTGTTTACCGAACATTTTCGTTTTGATTTTCTGTCAAGATGATAGGAGGCCGACCGAAATGACCACGCTTTCGTGATGATTTGGCAACAGGCATAAATATTGTTAACGTGGAATTGGATGCAGCGGTTACTGACGAAGATGATGATGATGATGATGATCTTGTACGTGAACTTCGAAGCTGAAGAGTAGTTCGAATCGCCGCATCTTCTTTATCTTGTTTTTCTTGATCCAGTTTCTTCTGTAATTGAATCAATTCGTTTTGTTTTTCCAACGTCTCTCTTTCTTGTTCTCTCATTTCTCTCTTCAGTTTTTCAACTGACGGTATTGAAATACCAAGAATAGATTTAATACGATCATTTACATTATTCGATCGAATTAAGCAACCACCCTTTTCACGTTCTACAAATTTAATCACATTAAACATTATTTGCTTCGCATCACACGAGAAATCATGACCTGTAGGCATCTTATCGATAGATGAAATACTTTTGAATTATATAATACAGTGAGTTGCTTTTATTTTCTTTGAATTGTGAAGCAGAAATAGCAATCCATACGTCTAATCCAGCGAGAAGAAAAAAAATTGTCTCATATCAGCATATGGCTCGTATTTTTATCCGTACATAAAAGACAACTTTTCTAGATGACACGCTGTCGGTAATAACTCGACAGAAAAGAAAATTTTATGTGATATCAATAGGAAAATAGACGTGTCTCTAATTCAGCCAGACATACTCAAGAGATATTCAATTTGTAGGAGTATGTTACATCATTATAGTTTGTGACGAGGATATTCAATCTGTGATGTAAAATAATCAGCACTTGTTTTACATGTTAAACAATGGCTTTGTTACAATACAAACAATTTCGTTTGATTCAGAATGATCAAAAACTCATAGATATAGCATTATAAAAACTTAAAAAACTAGCGAAAAAAGGTGTTCTGAGCATTTTTGACTATCAGTGTGAGATGTATATTTTTTCAACAAAGCAAAATAAAAATTTCGGGTTTGTGTAGAATTGTAGATCTTGAGCAAGCGCATCTAATGCATTCCTTACAATTGAAATTCCATACAACTTTTATAGCACTTCAGGTACTACTTTGAATTTCATTGACCGCTCATCAGAATCATAAGATGACATTTAGAATCAATCTATAGAAAGATGCAGAATATCCGCCTCTATCAAATGGTGAAAATCGCAGTCTTATAGCTATTTCCATTAAAAAGTTATTCAAAAAACAACCATCCTTCTTCTATTTTGAAATGGACAATAATGGAAATGATTTTCCAGGAAGTCAACGAAACAGATCTGTATTGACACCAAGAGCACAAGATGAAAAGAAGACAAGTGCAATAAGAAATTTGACAGTAAGGAGAAAGAAATATGAAGCAAACATCCTTGATATTCGGGAAATGTCCTCGCTCAATCGTTGAATAACCACAAGCATACAATATATATCTAATTAATTCATGAAAAATTGGGATACTCAATTGAGAATAGCAAAGCAAGACTGCGCAGTTTGATGAT
>CAJNOL010003643.1:0-20861 GCA_905250125.1 Rotaria sordida
CTAAAATAGATAGGCCAATGAATTATAAAGAATAGATACTTTTCTTTTTAAGGTGAAAATCTTATTCACTTTGTTTTTTTGTGGTGAAGTTCATCCAAAAAAAAATCAACGTCTAATTTAAACTATCTATAAGTTTTTTTATGTAAGTCAATACTTGTGTTTCAGTGTCAGTTGCTGTAGCATATTCACCAATACCACAAATACATAAAGTATTGTAACTTTTTTAACCTGACAATACCTTAAATTTAACATTAAAAATGAAAAAATGAATACGAAACTGTTTGATTCTAGCGAGTAAGAGAACATCAACACTTAATAAAGATCTAATAAAAGATTTTGAACAACAAAATAATAATGTTGCTAGCACATTTCGTGCGGGATTAAATTGTGAAACATAATATAGCTGCTGTTGCTAATCACAAGGAGATTGGTTTATTCAGTCTAATTTAGAAGAGATTTCCTCACCATTCTGTTACTTGATGCTTGAGAAATACAATAAGGAAGTAGTTAACTAAACAGTATCGAGACATAGTGTTTGATTATATATCAACAAAGCATACCACTATCTGTGATAAAACGGAGAGACGAATAAGTTTATAGCAGCTATATTTTTAAGGTTTTTTCACCATGGTAATAACGAGCAAGAATTTCAAAAACATATTTGTGTAGCTAAAGTCATTCTCTATCGGAATTAGTACGCTCGAAGACCTTAACGAAACCACTTGAATAAGGATTTGTGAAAAATCAAGACGTTCAAAACGAGATTTCTTGTATCTATCCGAAACTTTTGAGAAAAACTATTATTGGATAGAACAAAATGAGACGTCTCCGACTTCTTCATGAATGTCCTTCATCGAACTGCCTTTCGCGTTCTCCATAAATCGAAAATAAGTCGATGAAAGAAGTACATAGAAAGTTTGGGTGACGCCCTATTTTTCTCTATCAAATAAAATTTTTTCGAAGATCTTAATCGAAGCAGTTCTGTTGAAGTCTTCGAACCTACCACTGCTTATAAAGAATTGGTTCAGCTACACAAATGTTTTATATTTCAACGTTCATCTCAGATCGTGTTTACCAAAAATATGATATCAGATATAATAGATGAATCATTTCTTATATGTTTTCATCTGATTTTGATTTATTGAGCGTTGATGGTGTCTTTGATCAATGATTTAAAGCTCTCTCAATTTCTTCTGGCGATCAATTAAAAACTTGTGGGTTTTACGGCTTTGTCCGCAGTTGCTGCAGCCGATTCTTCGACTTTTAAATTTTATAAATCTGAAGATAAGTTGAATAAAAATGTATTTTATTTCTATGTCATTTTGTACTGTGATTTCAAAATAAGATAATGCAAAATAAAAGATGAGTCGTTCATTTGTCACAAAATTGCATTATTTTCTTCTTTCTAGGATTGAAGAAGATTCTTCCGAAAAGTGGATTAATCATCGAAAGGAAACACAAAAGGATAATAACATATTAAGTTTTCTGTGTTGAGTAAAAAAAAAACATACTGCTTTTTGTACAGCCGCAAAGACAAACCTATTTTCATGATTGCAATCCAAAAGACAATTCAACGAATTTACATTCTTGAACGGATTGCATAAATGGCAAAGAAGAATCCAAATGATGAATAGTTTTCATGAACTAATCCTAAACAGAAACAATGAGATAAATGAATTCGGAATTGAAAAAATATTGTTAAATTTTTTTAGAAAATAGATCATATCAATCGAAATAGAGCGAAGAAAAATTCAACTTGAAACAATGATATGTTTTTCGAGTGAGACGATGTTCATATGATGAGTAATAGAAAAGTTTAGAATGATTTTGCTTTTCGAATTCAAATCTTGTATGAACATCAGATTAATTCTTTGAATCAGTTGTAACTTTTCTAGTTCTTTTTTTTCTATTCTGAGATATTTAATATTCGAAATTTTCTATACTAACAATTTTTAAGAACTTTATTCGCACAAAGTTTGAAGTCGAAATTCTATTTTCTAGATAATCTGAGAGAAGTTACATGTTTTTATGCTGAAACATCCAGTAAAATTTTGATATGTGGAGAACGAATGTTCGAAACAACTGTACTTCGTCAGTCAACTTTTTTCGTATTATCATCTGACGTTTGTCTTTCGATAAATGGAAAATTTTGTGATAAGATTTTATTTAAAAATTGATCTCGTTTTTTAAAATATCTAAACTAAAACGCACGAAAAATTTCGATGATATGTTGAATAATGTTTAGTGATCAACTTTGTTGAAGAATTATATCCTGCTTTCACAGATTGCGACTGCTCAAAATGAAGCAAAAAGTTTTCATGATGACATCACTTTAAGCCTTTTTTTCTTCGTTAAAATTTGTAAACATCAGAAGATTTTCTTCGACAATAGTAAAACATTTGGAGTTCTTTTCTCGAAGAATACTGAGATTTTCTTTGAGATAACTGTCAAGTACTTTCTACAAAATTCCTTATCTAATTACATATTTATATAGCAGAAGAAAGATTGAAAATCTGTTGCATCACTAATTTAGACAAATTATGAATGATGATAATATTGATTTTGTTCTATACAAACATTAATTAATTCAAGTTTAATTCAGTAATACATAAAGGAATAATTCGTATCAAATCTTTTGTGCCCTATATTGTCTTGATAACTTTAGAAATGATTATAGAATTCTATTCAATTATATGCATTGTTCATCTATTAAATTTTCATTTGGACATCAACAAAGTTAGTTTTAAATTACTTTATAAGTAAATCAGTAGAAGTCACTTTTTCCTTTTCTTGTAGCTTCACACATTGAGCTAATTAATAGTTCTTATTTCGTTCGTGTTTCTCATGATTTGATATATCATTAAAGTCAAAACAAAGAAAAAACCAATTAGAATAGTTGATCATCTTGCTATTTTATAAGCTGAATAAAACAAACTTAAAATATTAATTATTCAAAATGTAATCAATATCAATAGATAGACAACAAGAAAGAATAGATAACATATTTGATAAACATACTCATCATTGAGTAAATATCAATCTAGCTGAGTTAAATAATCTTTCTACCGAAACATTAATCTCTGGTATAACATATTCTCTTCTGACTACTACTGATACTAATGAGATATCACGACGAGTTTCACTAGTAGACCAGATCTTTATGAGTACACGCATTTTCCGATTCTTTTCCGGTGTTAAATGAGTTTAATGATATATTCATTCGTTTACGTGAATTATAGAGTGAATGAAAAAGTTCGACTTAATCGTTTCTTTGCTTTATGAGAAGACCACTAAAATTTCAACATATTTATATATTTACTCAATATTAATTAATTTTAAAAAAAAATACAGGAAAATTTTCAAACCGTTTAAGTACTAAATCTAATAAATTTAGACAACTAGTTCAATGTCAACCTGAATCAGCATCTGAATTTTCAAATAATGTCTCAATAAGTGAAGACTAAAATCAAAATTGTACATTACAAAAATTACTTTAACTAACTGATAAAGTATATAGATTTTATTATTTCCATGATGATGAGTACTATTTGATAATATTGAGATCGATGATAATGAAGACATTGAATCAATAAAATAAGATTTTGAACTATGACTATTAGTATTTGTATTTCCATTAATAACATGAAATATATGTTGACGTGTTTAATCTTCAATCGAACAAAGTATTCCGAATTGTTCAATTTCTTTTATAAGAACAATTTTACTTAAATAAAAATAGAGAGTGTGTTAGTACAGCTCGTTAAGGACTAAAATATAGAATGCATGAGAAATTAAATTTTATCCGTTTCTGCTTTTAAAGTTACTATGATTTTCATATTTTTTTTTGCATCCTTGAGTCCCTTTACTTCTTTTAGATGAGTTTCCCTCATCATCCCAAGAAAAGGATGTGAGTGTGAGCCCCAATCTAGAGAAAACTGTTCCAGAATTGAATCTTATCATATCTAAAAACGTCTTCCGTATTTTTTTATTATTTATACGCTTAAAGTCGTAGAATATTTAACTATAATTTTCAGTTGCAATTGGGACAACTGATTTTTTCGTAGTTCTCAGTAGAGCTCGTTGAGTAAAAGTCTGATCTCTCATAGTTGCTAGTCTTAAGATAAAAGTCTAGAATGACTGCATTCATAAACGATCACCATCAAGATGCCATGAGAAATGTGGAATGAATTCTAATGAAAATATTATGAGTAAGAACCCACCAAACTTCCAAATTTCCGTCTAGCATATCTCTAAAACTTACACTCATTCTATTTTTCTTCAAAAAGGAAAATATAATATGAATTTCACAAAAAACAAAAACAGTCAACAATTTTCCCATCAATTGCTAATGATGATGGATTAATATCAAATAAACTTCGAATATTCCCCAATTGAATAAGTGGAATATATTTTCATACCGAATGCTTTTCACATATATTCAAGACAATCGGAGAAAAGAAAACGAGTTAAATGTAGTTGTATTGTTGTTAATTCTTGTTGAAGTTCAATAACTTGAAGTTTTTCTATATAATCATGATGTGCAGCAAGAAACTCTGACTAAAATTTAACAACAACAAAACATACTTAATACTGTCGGAATCGTTTTCTTACTCGACAATTATCAATAATATGAACAATATTAAACATTGATAAATGTTTTTCCGTTTTCTACTTTGTTCATTTAATTTTTTTTTGCTATTTCACGTAGTTTACCCAATGAATCAATTAATAATTGATAATCAATATGTGTTATTGATGTATATTTAAGTAAACGTTGAATAAGTCGTATCATTAAATACAGCTCAATATTGTTCACCTAATTCAATGTTACGTTCACGAATCTATTCGAAATAATTTTTATTTTTTACATTATCTATTCAATGAAATAAAATTCCATTAAGATAAGCATAAAAACGAGGATTCTTTTTTTATATCTAATGTATGAATCGCTTCCATTGTTGTAGCATAAAATTTTCTAAAATCTATTAGAAAAAAAATAAAAGTTATATTAAAAATAATATTGGAATTGATTATAAAAAAATAGTTCATTCGAAAATGCAAGTAACGATCTGTATAGATGAGTTAATGTAATAAAAGAAAACTAAACAAGTCCATCACTGTTGCAATTAAAATCCAATAAGTGTTCGACTTCAATCGGATCACAAGAATTTTGACCTATGTCGCATGCTACTGTACAATATGAATGATTTGTTCAGTACGGGGCTGCCAGATCTTCCGAATTTTGGTACTTTTTCCAAACTCTTT
This sequence comes from Rotaria sordida, assembly GCA_905250125.1. Classification (NCBI taxonomy): domain Eukaryota; kingdom Metazoa; phylum Rotifera; class Eurotatoria; order Philodinida; family Philodinidae; genus Rotaria; species Rotaria sordida. The sequence goes on from CAJNOL010003643.1 coordinate 5,266, forward strand.
CGAATTTTGAATATTTTTTCGAGACCTGTTATTTCTCTAGATTCGAGATTTAATGACTTTGGTTATAATTTCTAATTTAACTTTCATTAGCAATTCATACGCTGTCGTTGTTCTACTGTAATCATTCCATAATACAATTTTGAGACTATTTATAATGTAAGATCGTTTGAATTTAAAATCTATCCGAACTCAATGAATACTTCGTGTTGTTTAGAAAAAATGTCATTTGAATCAATAACTTCTTTGACATGGACTGAACTTTAAGTTTAGAAAAGTGTTTTTTTACACGAAAATTGTCTCTTGTTATCCTGAATTAAATTCAGCCATGAATGATGAAGATGATGATTCAGATATGAATTTAAGTGAGATTGAAGAAAGAAATAAATATATCGGTAACAATTTTTGCACAAAATGTTGATAGAGCAACACAAAGGTCCATAAAAAAGGTAGTATATATATTTGATAGTAAAACAACTGCTTTCCGAATTTTTTCCGAAGTAGAATATAAAAAATTCCGAATTTTGGTTAAAAAATTTCGATTTCTAACTTTTCGATCTGGCAATCCTGGTTTAGTACGAGAAGAATTCCATAATAGTCTATGAAAATTGAAATACGTCAAAGGTATCAAATATCGTTACACTCAATAATTTTTTTCTAATGGTTTTATTCGATTGATAAACAAGCAGAAAAAAATTTATGCATTCTTTTTGAAAACTATTGTTTGATTGTTGAGAAGCGAGTTCGTATTCAGACTTTGCTATCGTATCGAACAATCAAATAATGTTTGTAGAAAAACTACACATAGATTTTTTTCTTAAACATATGACTAGTAAAATCTTGGAAAGATATTGAGCCTGTTGATACTTAATCATTTTATGATGTTTTTTTTTTGCAAATATAGTTTTTCCGATAATAACATTGTTCAAGTCTATTAACAACAGAATATTTTCACAAGTAACTCAACAGACGCTATAATTTTTTTTTTAACTAGTAAAATATATTTCATTGAATAATTATCTTACTTGAATAATATTTAATAACATTGTAAAATTAATATTAATTTTCATTCGATTTCTCTTATATTCCATTCCAATTAAATACTAATTATATATATTAATATTTTGTTCTTTATAACAATATTGTCATCTAATACATACTCATTTTTATTAATATTAAAATGTTTCCGAATTTGGTATAGTATTAATTCATATTTTCGTTTTAATAGTTGTATTGAATAATAAATCAAGTAATGGACTATTAATCATATGTTGATGATGAAAATAATAATAACGAAGAAATCTGACGATGTTGTTGTTTAATTACTAGTTAAATTAATTGTACACATGGATTTATCAACATTATTCATTAATAATAAAATTCTCCAAATCACTAAAAACATTATTATATATACATTTTTTAATCTTTTTTCTTTATTGATTAATACATACTTGTACATGAATAACAAATTGTTGATCTTGATGTGTATAGAATAGATATGTCGATATAAATAAATTTTTATTCAAAAGATGAATATCTTGTTTCATTCTTTTCTGTTGTAATAAATCCACCTAACAAAGAAAGATTTTTTCAAACTTCTGTAATGAATTATTTTGATCTAAAATTTTGTTGATATTTAGATATGTTCATCCAAAAAGAATATTGTTGTAAAAATTTAAGTGTTTAAAAACTTCCATTGTTTTGTTTTTTTCGACAGTCTATGAAATTGAATCAACAGTTTTTAACACTAAGTATGTCTACTTAAGTAATAGTTCGTCTGATGTAATATATTTTATATTTTATCATAACAAATAAAATAATTATACATAAATGTTATTATTGATTATCATTAATAAAAATAAACAAAACAATTTCATTTTCATTCCAAATGAGATACAATCTAAAAAATTTCATAAATAAATCATTATATATGTTAATGTTAACAAGAGAGAAAGAAAAGAAAAAAGAAATATACGCGAGGAGAGGAATTTTCTTTTTTCTTTTTTGTCTTTCTCTCGTCCATCAATCATTGTTCATGTTGTCATCATTGACGATCAATGATCAACATGTACAATTAAATATGTACATCATTTTCGACGAGAGAAAAAAATGATTTTTCAAGGGTATATATACGAATGATTTTCTATGTAAAATCATTCAAATTTTTGAATCAAATAATAATAATTTTTCTTTTCTGTTTTAGATTGGCTTCAACCAAACAATATGAAACAATTCAACAACAAACCAGACAATAAAATAAAATGTACCCTAGTGAAGGTACTCATCAAGAGAGTACTCAAAAAGTACTCACGCTAGAAAATGCCGCGAGAACTCATGAGTACTCAAGGATTTTGAGTACTCACCAGTGGTACTCGTGCTAGAATTTGAGTATATGAGTACGACTATTGAGTACTCGCGCTAGAATCTGAGTACAACCATCGAGTACTTGCCTTAAAATAATGAGTGTTTCACGAGTACTACTATATAGTTTTTGAGTACTCTAGTCGTTTATGTAAGATACTCATAGGCCTATACTCTGTTCATTACCGTTGCACTACGTTCAGTTTATTTTTTATATAAAATTAATAACACAAAATACAATGCTACATATTGAAAATATGGGAGAACAATCAATACGAGAGTTACAAGTATTACATTATACGCATTAGTTTTTAACACAAATACTAGAGATAAAGAAATATCTAACTTTCTTCTATAACGAACGACGAAGATTTCTTTGTCTCTATCTTATAAAGTAAGAGTACAGTAAACTGATTAAGTGGCAGTAAAATAAACTTAGAGAAAAATAAATGATAGATTATTCAGTGAAATTGAAATATGTGATTACAAATAAAGATTCAGCATTGATTGATACACAACAAAAAAGATAAGTGTTTAAAAATCGTTTATATTTACAGTCATTTAACAATTTATAAAAAAGCAAAAGATAAATTATACGTCTGTAGTCATTGTCCTCATGTGTGTATAATTTAAAATCGCAATCGATTTGCAACAAAAGTCGTTAGTTCTTTTTTTCTATTATGATCCATCATCAATCTGAAAAGTTTTATGTTAATACAGAACTTTTTATCTAAATTTAGAAATTGAGACTAGAATGAATTTTGATTAATCTATTTAATTCAATATTAAATCTTACTTGCGAAGTTAACAGTTAAAAATGAAAAGTTGTTTTATTTTTTTTTTCTTCAAGTCATCATCGAATGAAATCGTATAAACCAATCATCAGAAAATAATAGAGGATAAAATATAGAATTCATTAAAACAGTTCTTCTCTATTTTTCATCTAAAATTACATCATTTTTCTTTATTACATAATTTCAATTTATTTTTGTTCATACAAATGCATAAATGTTTCACTAAATATTCTGCGAAAAAACTCGTATGAGTACTACACTGAGTACTCGCGTCTTTTTCTGTGAGTTAATGCAAAGAAAAACTAGTATGAGTACTCGTATGAGTACACATACAGTGTTCATACACATAAAATTCTTGCAGTACTCGTACGAGTAATTTGATTACTCATGCTGGGAAGTCGTACTCGCTTGATGAGTAGTTTCACTAGGGTAGGTATTAGTTTTAATTTTTTTTTCTTTTTTTTCTTTTATGATCATAAGGATGGTGGGGTACGGCCTCGTTTGATTTTTTTATTTATTTTAGGGAATAAACAATGAAGAAAAAGATAACATTAGGGTAAGTCATCTCATTCTATTTCATTAAATAACATTGATTAAATTTTTTTTCTGTTCCTTTCAGCTATCAATATCATCGCGTCATCAACATCAGACACGGTAAGTAATTTTTTTTTTGAGATGAGAGTGGGTAGTGAGATTGAGAGGTTAGGGTGAGACTAAGAAAAGTGAGTGTTAGTGGGGGAGGGGTGAGTTCTGTTCGTTGAGGTTAGGTTCTTCTTATTTACAGGACTTCCGGGCAGTCCCTAAAAGCCCGCCCAGGAATCGTCTTGGTGTCCGTGGCACACGACCAGGCTTATTCAGACTCATTGACATATCTCTCGCGGGGAGGGTATGGATGATATGAGTCTGTCCTGTGCGTGCATGAGCGTTACGCTCCCCACGGCTCCACCAGGATGGTTCCTGGTCGCGCGCGCGCGAATAGAATAGACATTCATTTCATCAATTCAATGTGATTTATTTGAAAAGGAAAGGAACGCAAAAAAAAATAACCCATCGTTTTGAGTCTATTCGATTGAAAATCGTTGAACACGATTATTCCACTCATCGACGACATAGAGATTGCCATGTCGATCGAAGGACAAACCAATGGGGTATTGGAACTGATTTGCTCCTTCTCCTTTACCATTTCCACCGACAATAGCAGTGCCCTGTTTCGCTCCTTTAGGCCAACGCATCACTCGATAATTCCACGAGTCTGCCACATAGATGGTACCCAATGTATCGACGAACAGTCCTCGAGGGTACGACAATTGTGTCAGAGCATTCCCATAGTCTTGACCTCCAGCGACGATAATTCCTTCTTTTGCATCTTTATTCCATTTCATTACACGATGATTGCTGTTGTCTGACACGTAGACAGTCTGTTGTTGATCGACAAAGATGTAGGTCGGAACGTCGAGTTGATTGAGACCAATACCTTTGCCATTGCCGCCAGCCACAAGAGTTCCATTCTTGTCTCCTGTTTGATATCATCTTACTTCATTTTTGTCGATGTCAGAGATGTAGAGATATCTCTGACCATCCATGGCCAATCCCCGACAACTGATGTTGTCGATGAGGATTTCTCCTTGAGTTGTACCACTACGACGAGACCATCGTACAACTCTTTGATTCTGCCAATCACACATAATGAGACTATCCGTCTCTTTGTCAATCAATACATCGTTTGGACAATATAATTGATCCAATCGATTTCCTTTGCCATTGCCACCAGCTACTACTTGTCCATTCGTATCATCCATCTTCCATTGGATGATACGATGATTGTAGCAGTCAGCGATGACTATCGTTTGATCATCATCAACGAAGAGACCATGAGACCAGAAGAGTTGATTGGTGGCACTGCCGCTTCCATGGCTTCCAGCGACAGTCACTCCCTTCTGGCCCCATCGGGCATTGGCTGGAATATTTGGAATTACTACAATGAACGAAAAAGAAAAGAAATCGTCGTTGTCGAAGGGATCTCGTCTCTCGTGGGAACAAGCGCTACAAATACGACATTCGTCTTTGAGAATGCTCATTCCACAGATAAAAATTCAGAAGATTTTTCCTAGTTTCCTATGAGAGAAAAGGATTTGATAAAGATTCTTACATCTATGTTACTTCTAGTTCTTGCCAAGATCTTTTTGATCATAAAAATAACACCTGGAGATTGCTGTAAGGAAGTTCTCCAAGAAAGACTAATACTAATTCCATGTAAGTTTTTGATAGAAAAACATAAGAATCTGAGGATTTTATTCAGAATTGCAAGAATTCAGAATCTTTTTTGGTAGAATGATCATTTATATGAACATCAGAGAAGATTCTATCTGCATCTTGTGAGAAGAATATCGAATCGTTGAACAACAAAATATCAAACCTAATCCCTATGTTTTTTAGGAAACCTTAAGGATACATGATTTTCTGTATGATGAATGTAGATCTGCCGAAGAATCTCCTAAGTATTTGCGTAGGCTTTTGGTAAGCTATGTGAAGCTGTTCGAAGAACAACCGTGATGTACTCTGAGTAAGATCATGAGAAGGTTTGGATACAGGAGAAACTGAACAAAGTTGAAAGGATTCCACGCGAATCTATGTAATCTGTTAGAGCTTCTACTTTTGCAAATGCTGGAAAGATGGATGTCAATCCGAACGGAGCTCTTCAGTGACAAACATTGGGGTCTATGGATTTTATGGGCTTTGGAAAAGGCGGTCGTAATGGGATAGACAGTGTTCTAAAATGCTATTTTTAACTTTTGATGAAAACCATCTTTAGACCATTGTATAAGGGTCCTCGAAGAGAATCTTGATGACTAAATAAGATACTCTGTCAAAATTTGAAACTCTAAAAATAATGAGTATCTTCTATGAGGATCATGCTATAATCCTTATGTAGTACTTGTTCTGAGAAGTCTTCTGTAAGCTCGCATGTTATGGATATATTCAGGAGGATCTGAAGAGTAAGTATTTTGAAATGGCTGATATCAGAGATGGGCAATTTCAACTCCAAAGTTGATGATTTTTCTCATCAGAGTGAAAATGGAGTAGGAACAGGACAGAATGGAGGTGCCTATCTTTAAATTTTATGAGAAAGTTTATAAAGCAATAAATTAATATGCTACTAATTTATATCAATCGTAGATTTAATTATGTTCAAAAACTTATGTGTATTTAAGAGTGCTTTGGCAGAAGTTCAGTTTTGTAAAATCCGACTCGAATTGAAGTTAAATTGGAGTTGGAGTAGGATTTTAGAAAATAGGACTGGAGTTATATGGAATTGGAGAAAGACAGAGTGTAGTTGCTCATCTCTGCTTAGTACACAAATGTCGATCCTAATTAGTACCCAGGACGCCTTCTCTGGAATATTAGGAATTACTACAATGAACGAAAAAGAAAAGAGATCGTCATTATCGAAGAGATTTTTGTCTCTCATACACGAGAAAGTATTATAAATGAGACAGTGTTTTTGTAACGTAGTCTTTAAAAAAAAAGCACATCGTAAGGAAATGCTTTCGATGTTGAGGAAGAGAAAAATGCTTAACATGAAATTCTAAGGGGATTTCTATGTTGTAGTTTAGTGTTAGAATTTGAGAAGGAAACCTTACGATTCTTTCAGCGATATTCAGCTCATTTTCGTATCGTATAGGATGTTCGAAAGATGAAAAAAAATGATGAAATGAAATATCAAGATGCTTAAAGTCGTGTGCACTTTAGTTTTTAATGATAGAGGTTGAAAAACGCTCACTATAATACATGAATTAGGATTTGTCTCTGAGCTGCTCTTTTAATTGTATAACTTTTTTTTTTTTTATAAAAGTCAATCCTTTTTTCAATTAAGCATAAACTATCATTCATCAGCCATGTTTGATACTTGTGATACAATATCATCTTAATACATGAAGTAGTTTCATTAGATTAAAAAGACTTTCATTAAAATGATGAAAACTCGTTATAGTTTTATCAAAAAAAAATTTTTTGATTTTTTCCGAATTCTAAATTGTTTTTAGATCTGTTTTCTTAGTAACGAAAAGAAATTATTATCATACTTGAATATATTTGTTATAGCAATAATGAAAATAAGAATAATAATATCGAATTGATATAATATAACTTACAAATTCTTTCGTAGAATTTCTTAACCTACATGATATAAATATATTTAGTTTGTTTTTCGATGATTTTCTGAATGACATTCGAATCTACTATTATCATAATAATATAATAGTAAATAATTTCTAATATCGAAAAAAACAAATCATTTTTTCTCGCTAGAAATTCTAGAAGTTAGGAAAATACTCTAAGAGCAGATATTTATTTAGTCAAGTTTATTAATTTGAAGCAAAAAAATTCTCAAAAATGACCTCAAGTAAAAAAAAAGAGATGTTCTCAGATTGTTTAAAATGTTTATAAGATATGCAATCTACTCCGTATAGGCAGAATTCGTCCAATGAAATTTAAGATTATACAGAGTGCTTTTGTCTCTAATAACTAGTCAAATACTTAACACACTTCTTGGTATAGTGGGCTGATGTTTTTATTCATGATTATCAAAACTTGCTTTAGTGTATTTACAGCTGACTTTAAGAAGAAAATCTAAACTTCCAAGAGCCATGAAAAATGAATATTGCAGTTTTATCAACAAATTCTTGCTCTTTATAACTAAAACCCTGAGAGTATACTGAGTAACAAGACTTTTATCTGTGGTATAAGTACGAACGAAGCGGCACTAGTGTGAATTAATCGAAAAAGTTATATACCGATCCGTTGTAAATACTTCAAAACAATTGTTAACAATATTTCTTTTATGAATATGACCTTTTAATACTATTTTACTAACAAGCCTTTCATAAAAATAATAATATTATGAATTGATGAAATTCTAAAAACACTCTACACATTACAGAAGATAAGGTAAAAATTAAATAAGGATTTTGATTGAGGTAGATTTGAGATTTAGCTTCTTTTTTTATATTAATATTTTGTTTTCTATTTTTTTGATTTTAGAATGGGTTGTTGAGGGGTATATGTGTGTGGAACAGGTCTCAGACTATGATATAGTTTAAGAGTTTGCGAGGGCTTTACAATGTTATAGTTGTGAGTGTAGGATATGAACATCATCTTTTAATTTACATACATTAATAGCGACATTTACACCCTAACTTGTAATTATTTTCGCACTAGCAAGAACCCGTGCGATGTTTAACTTTTCATTCGATAACAGACATACAAATACACAATATTATGTATATAGATCGAAGCCTTACGGCCTCATACTCTTCTATCGCACATATTTTTATGGTTCATTTAACCTTACATTCTTATAGCCTTATGTCCCTAGTACCACTTGTAGCCTTATCCCTTTATTGTCTTACATCCTTCAAGGCGTAGGATACTCTATAGGACGACCCTTGGGGATCCATGGGTGCTCTCATATAATAGCCCATGAGGATCTATGGATATTTCCATAGGATAGTCTATGAGGACCTATGGTACCTCCATATAATAGCCTTTGGCGCCTTCCTCTGATAGCCTTATTTGACCATTAACCCTTAACCCGCTACAGACACACACTGAACATTATATATATAGATAACGTAAAAGAAATTAAAGCAATCAAAGATTGGACATTTTCTCTCTTGCATTGAAGATAGACAGAACCAAGCTATTCATACTGTAGAGTATTACTTCTAAGAAGGAAATTGTCATTACAAAGTCATGCTGAGAAACCAATCAAAGATTCAGATCCTTCAATCCCGACGACATTTGATCAGATTGACCAATTTTATAGTTACTATAACTAATCTGCTCACTAAAATAGAAACTAAAGATAGTTGATATGTTAAAAAAAAATTATCCGATTTACATCCATGAAATTGTTAATTATAGAAAAAACTATTAGCTGAAGTAATTATTTATAATCACATTACTACAAAGTAAATATTCATGAACGAATCTGAACACAAATAGAATCGCAAGAGAACAAAAAATTTACACTTACATTTAACTTCATTGTTAGATGATACCTTATAACTCGACTTGATCTACTTAAACCTATACTAATTGTTTTTAAAAAAATGTTCTTTGACTTAAAGTATTATATCTAATTTAAAAATTAGCTTTTTTTAAATATTTTATTCGAAAACAAATATCTATGGAATATTAAGAATTGATTTTTAAATAGGTTTTGTTTTTTAAATTAATGAATGAATCTTTGTTATCCTTCGAATATTAATCACTGTCATTGGTGAACTCTCATAAGTAAAAATCACATTAAAAAAACAACTACTCTTTTATAAAAAAATTTTCAAAATTGGATATATTTCAAACACTTGAAATTATTCTTTTTTCTATAAAATTAAAATGCATCGAAATATATTGAAACTTAAGGGTGACGGAAAGTCATGTAATGAAAGGAAACAAATGAATAAAAAATGGCTTTAATGGACGTGTCTGTCTTGCCTCCTCTCATTTTCTACTATGTTCTGCATACTGTCAACTACTTATAAGAAAGTTGTCAAATTAATAGCGGAGCGTAATGAAAGAAAAGTTTACGAAGTAATGTGAATAATCTTCTAAATAAATGAATATCGTTTGTATTGATTTTTTTATCATGGATTACTAAGTGACTGCAATTAGGGATGAATTTAACATATTTATTCGATTTCTTGCGTATAATGATCAAAGTAGTATGTTTATTTATGGTAACATTTCTTTTTTATGAGAAATAAATGAAGATGTTTTCATTATGCTATAAAATGATGTTAAATATTAGTTGAATGTGGATGAGCCCTTTTCTACTCGCATATGCAACCAGCGTCTGAAAATTCAAAAAGTTTAAGAATCTACAAGTAATAATGAACATGTATCAAAAGGATTCACTTGACTCTCATCTGTATATCGCCGAACCTTTTTTACGAACAAAGATTTCAGTAAGTCCGACACAATATAATTAATAGATTTAAAATGATCCAAGACAATATCTTTTGACAAGAAATTTGATTGAATTCGACTAGTTTTTGACGAAAGTGGTGATTTTCTAGAACAGTTCGACCTTGAATCGGCAAGCTGATCAAATTATCTTAGAATACAATTCTTGTCAAAAAAAAAATCATTCAAACAAAAGTAAGCATTCCTTCCTCTTTGCTAAGCTTTCGTTATAACCGAATTCTCTATATTGATTAAATAATTTTAGATAATTACCTAATTTTTATCTTAATCATATATATACTAATCAGTATTCAGATGTTTTTTGAATTATTTTGTGCATATGTATCATACAAGGGTGTGGATGTGGGCTGCGAAAATTGTCTTTTTTTCACACTTACTCACATCTATACCCTCCTTAATTATTATCAAATGTGCTCTCTTTTTTCAGTTCCTTCCCGAAGTTCTTTATAAAGTCGTATACATTCTACATTTCTCTCCGGTTTTGGCGTGATTATGAGTCTCTTAAGCATTTTACTAGTCAAGAACTTGTAACTTCTATCAATATATTGAATTCGAATAAACCCAATTTTTAAGAGTCTAAGTTGATAGCCGATAATGACTAACACCAAAATTATTTCACTTGTATCTGTAATCCGAGAAAATCATTTCAAATAGGCTAAACTGTTGACATTTTCTATGAGACTATTGAAATTCTTATTATCTAAAATGAATAAAAATCTAGCAGAAGACTGTCCTGCACCATTGATCCGCTTAAATCTAACAATATAGGATGAGAGTGTTGATATAGGTACAGAAAAGACACATAAATTTGAAACTATCATGTTTTATAAAACGTTGGAATCGTAATTGGAATCGAAACTTCGATTCCTCTAATATACAGATCACTGATATAACAGCATATGTAGAGATTTAAAAATATTACAAAGGCAGACGCAGATAATATAAAAACGATGGATCATATGTTTGTCTGATTTTTTTTTACAAATATTCAGATGTATATGATTGTCTCTGCTTTCGTGTATACAAGACAGCAATGCATCAACGTTCATATCGAAAGCTAACGAAAGATCTACTTTAAGTTACATCTGCACTTGTACTTACAGTTTTTTTTCATATAGGTTGGGTGTGGGTGTGGGTATGGGTTAAGAGATGACCTATGCTAACACTAGATATGCACCAGTTCCAGTCATGACTGGTGAACTGGGTACCAGTCATGACTGGATACCCAGTCATGACTGGTACCCAGTCCGACTGGCACCCAGTCATGACCGGTACCCAGTCCGACTGGCACCCAGTCATGACCGGTACCCAGTCCGACTGGCACCCAGTCATGACCGGTACCCAGTCATGACTGGGTTATCAATCATTGGACCTTTAGTTTATAAAATGAATAACACTTCCCTCTTTTTACTCATACTATAATAAACTGATATGAATCTAATAAAGACCTAATGTCAGGTATATCATAGCATTCATTGCTTATTCTTGTGTTACTATGTGTGAACTGTTGTCGCATACGGTGTTATAAAGTAATTTCAGACGAATTAGTTCTGTTCATATAATTGAGGATCAGTAGTTTTTCTCTCCATCGCATATTTACACACCGAAGGTTAACAATAGAGATGCACCAGTTCTTTATAGTCTATGTGAAAGATGAGTGATTTAGGCTATTCAAACCATCCAGTTCCTACCAATCTTCTAAGTTGTTCATAGTCAGTTTTGATGCAGCTATCCAACGGTACTTTCGAATTTCACATAACTAGCCGAAAAGGTGCCAGAACTGGTAAGAACTGGTGAAACAATCGACAAATACACCGTTTTGACCAGTTCTTACCAGTTCTGGTACCTTCTCGGCTGGTTATGCGAAATTCGAGAGTACCGTTAGATAGCCTCATCAAAACTGACCATGAACAACTTAGAAGATTGGTAGGAACTGGATGGTTTGAATAGCCTAAATCACTCATCTTTCACATAGAATGTAAAGAACTGGTGCATCTCTAGTTGAGAATTTTATCAAAAAAGTGCGCTGTTCGACTTTTCATGAATTTAAAGTCGTAAGTTGACTACAGGTAGTCTGTGATTGTAGTATAATCATTAGTGTAAATTAAAGTTATGCTTCAAACACACTCGATTTATCCTTTTCGTGTATAATAATATAACAGTCAGCTTGAAAATAAGTATTTTAGATTGCTGTTCAGTTCTGGAATCAAGAAGAACAATTCTATACTCATACAAATTGAAAAACTTTATAATTAGATAGATAGTAAAAAGCAATAGCATAAAAGATAAGTTATGGTGTTATGCTGCTTTTCTGCTCATACATAGTAGGAGTGTCATTTTCCACTACTATTACTAGTGAATGGTAAGTGATAACATTTACCACTTACTAGGTAAGTGGTCAATAGTACTTTCTGGTAAGTGGTATTGCTAAGTGACTTAAATATATGAGACTGAAGGTGCCCTTAGATCCTCATGTCCTATTATATGGAGGTACTCTTGGGTCCTCATGTGCTATTATATGGAGGCACTCTTGGGTATTCATGTGCTATTATTTGAAGGTATCCCTAGGCCATCATGTGCTGTTATTTAGAGGTACCCTTAGGTCTTCATGTAATATTGTTTGGATGTATCCTCGGGTCCTCATGTGCCACTATTTGAAGATATCCTTGGCCCCTTATGTGCTACTATTTGAAGTTACTTTTGGGTCATCATGTCCTATTATACAGAGGTACCCTTGGGTCTTCATATACTGTTATTTGAAGGTGCTCTTGGGTCCTCATGTCCTATTATATGGAGGTACTCTGAGGCCTTCATGTGCTATTATTTGAAGGTATCCCTAGGCCCTCATGTGCTATTATTTAGAGGCATCCGTCGGATCTTCATGTGCTACTACTTGGAGATACCCTTTGCCCCCTCATGTGCTATTATTTGAAGACACCCTCAGGTCTTCATGCCCTGTTGTTTGGAAATACCATGGCCCCTCATGTCCTATCATTTGGAGGTATTCTCGGGCCCTCATGTGCTATTGTTTGGAGATATCCTCAGGTCCTCATGTGATACTATTTGGAGGTACCTTTGGGTCCTCATGTCCTATTAAAAACCCTCCACAGAAGAGAAGTCCACCGTATAATAGAAGTCCATACGGGATATATTTTCCAACACTTGAAAAACGTTAATTTTTCTGTTGATAGAAAATATATACAAAGCAAAGCAACTGAGACACATAAACTGAGCTATAATTTGATAGTGGAAAGTAATGGGCTCACCTATCAAATTTCTGAAACTATCTGTTCTGTGCTCATTTTGGATAGACGGGTTTATGATATGTTTGGAAAGTTATAACCTTGAGACTGAGGTTCTATTCCGCATGGACTTCTATTATACAGTAAACTTCTATTCTGTGGAGGGTTTTTAATAGGACATGAGGACCCAAGACTACCTCCAAATAATAGCACATGAGGACCCGAGGGTACTTCTAAATAATAGTACACGAGGACCGAACGATACCTCTAAATAATAGTACATGAGGACCTAAGGATACCTTCAAACAGTGGCATATGAGGATCTGAGGGTATCTCCAAACAACAGCACATGAAGACTCGAGGAAACTTTAAATAATAGTACATGAGGACCTAAGAGTGCCTTCATATAATAGGACATGAGGATCTAAGCGTACCTTCAGTCTCATGTAGTTAAGTCGCCTAGAAATACTACTTTCCTAGTAGGTGGTAAGGGTTAGCACTTACTGTTACCTTAGTAAGTGGAAGTGGAGATAATAGTAAGTCTGACACCTCTAATAGCAGCGAATTATAGAGGAGAATGACGAATAGAAAAAAGTATTATAGTTTTTTTTTGTCGAAGGGAGACGTTAAGATTGATTACTCACGTTTTGAACATTTAATATATATTCAATTATTTTGATTATTTATTCAAATTTCTGAAGTAATATAATTTTATCTTCTATGTAAATCGTAAACTCTGCATAATATTTTTACGATTTATTAATAAAACAAGTAGCGTGGATCGAGGCGATCCTGGGTCCTTTGACTGTAGATTCGAACTACTACCCTACGGACAAACACACCGTCAATTTTGGGCTTAAGACCCTGACTACTACAGTCAAAGGAAAAATTTTTAGCGTTCGTTCATTATTTAATCAAAGAAATTGCATGTGTTTCACATATTTAGTCAAATACCTGCTAAACTCTTAATCCAATCATTTTGACAAATAAACAAGATCCATATATATCGTAGCTAACTAATATTCAACAATTCAGACTACTTTCTAATCAGATACAAAACAGCAGAGAGTAATGGTAGTGAGCTCGAGCCCCCAGATATCTGTGCCGCGCTGCGGGTACCCCCACCCAATATCGTACTTGAGGATCCAAGGGTATCCCTCATATATAGTACTTGAGGACCTATAGGTGCCCCTTGTATATAGTACTTGAGGACACAAGAGTACCTCTTATATATAGTACTTGAGGACCCAAGGGTACCCCTCATATATAGGACTTGAGGACCTATGGATACCCTTCATATACAGGGCTTGAGGATCCAAGGATACCCCTTATATATAGGACTTGAGGACCTATGGGTATCCCTTATATATAGGACTTGAGGACCCAAGGATACCCCTCATATTGGTACTCTGCAGACAAATACACAAACACAAAAATGCACCGTCAATTTCGGGATTAAGACCCTGATTACAGTCAAGGGAACAAGAATAATCAATCAATATTATGATACAGCTCGTATTAGGTCTTTAGTAGATTCATATCGGTTTATTACAATGTGAGTAAAATGAGGGAAGTGTTATTCATTTAATAAACTAAAAATCCAATGATTGATAACCCAGTCATGACTGGATACCCAGACATGACTGGGTACCAGTCGGACTGGGTACCGGTCATGACTGGGTGCCAGTCGGACTGGGTACCAGTCATGACTGGGTGCCAGTCGGACTGGGTACCAGTCATGACTGGATACCCAGTCCGACTGGTACCCAGTCGGACTGTACTGGTGCATATCTAGCTAACACCCACACCCATCATAGTCTTTTTTATTTTTCTCATGAGAAAACTTATAAAATAGTAACTCATTGTCTTTCTACATGAAATGATGAATAATGATGTTTGACATTTTTTATCTGCTTTTATACCATCATCTTATGAAAGTAGAGGAATATGTGAAAATTTGAAAGAAAGATCTTATATATGATTTCTTTGATTATTATAGAAATTATGTTTCGTCAAGAGAAGCTTGTTGAAGTTTCAATCAAACAAAAAAACTAATTATATTATAAGCTACGCGTACGTCTCAATAAGAACGAGAAACGATT
Organism: Rotaria sordida; assembly: GCA_905250125.1. NCBI lineage: Eukaryota > Metazoa > Rotifera > Eurotatoria > Philodinida > Philodinidae > Rotaria > Rotaria sordida. The sequence goes on from CAJNOL010003643.1 coordinate 20,746, forward strand.
GATACATACACCACATATAGATTATTTGAGACAAACCTGAAAGTAAATAATTCTCAATTTATGAATGATTTTTTTTTGTTCTTCATACAATGATAGACAACTTTTTTGAGAGATCT
>CAJNOL010003644.1:0-10353 GCA_905250125.1 Rotaria sordida
ATCCCACTAATAGTAATCATTTGGATCCTGATTGCTCTTCTCTTTATCACGTCGAAATGCGCGAGCAGTCCTATAAATCACAAAGTCATGCATCAATGTATTTAATCTTTAGATGTCTTACGGCTCAGTAATTTTTCAAACATAATATATATGTTTTCACTTAGTTCAGCATTAATAAACTGTAAGAAAAAACTAAATCTAGTCTGATCCTTATGTAATCGATAAATTTCAAGAAGATTCTGAATGTATACTCGCTTGAAAACCTAATGATTATATAAAATATTCGATGTGAATAGTTCTCATATTATTATATTCATAAATTCAAACTATGAATATTTTGAAAATCGAATATCTCCATCCACGCTCCCTATGAACACGCAAAATTTAAAATGTGTTAGTTTGACGATGAGAATAATAATTTTGTCCGAACATAGTCAATGTTCTTATGTATCAATACAAAAGACTCCATTATTAGTTTCTAAAAATTCTACGAGTTTCGTTTTTTTCGAAATGACGCGCAGACGAAGAGTTGAAATTCAATTTAATAAGGCACGAAGTTTTAGAGACAATCAGGTGGGATCTCATATGAACAGATTAATTAGTGTAAAGATGAAGCCATTTACTATGGTCGAGAAGAAAATAAATAAGAAAGAGGGCCATCGTAGTCGACTTGTTTCAAGTACGCGTGATTTTTCAGTAAATAATCAAGTTTTTGAAAGAAGTCAGTGAACTAGATGCGTGAATTTTGAAATTGAGCGATGTGCTGTCGAATGTTGATCGTACTCGCCATAAGACTCTTTGCCGTTGATCCCTTTTCTCAAATGTGTTGTGGTTGAAGCTCATCTGGAGCACAATGATGATGATCAATAAATCTTCTTCAATTATGTAGGCTTGTCTCTTCTTCTCATTTTTAAAACATTCGTTGTCTAACTACTTCCACATGATCTCCAGTGGCAATTTTGGAGATGAAGAAAATGATCGCTGAACGAAAGACTCAAGGAACAACAATGATATGTCAAGAAAAGATCTGCGTGCATCGGTCTCTCTTGATAACTGTTGATAATAATGCAAGACCGACGTTAATTGAATATGATTTCGTATTTACTTTGATGAGAAAGTAGCCAGCCTCACGCACCCTTTTGCATATGCAACATGTAAATTCACTTACAATAAATAATTTTAGTAATGTATCAAAATATTTCTACAGCACTCGTGTATGGTCGAAAACTTCTGCTAGAAGAGTCACAGCAAGATAACGAGTATCACAAATAAACTGATTAGCAATAGAGCATACAGAAAACTTAATCAATAGCTGAATAAAAAAGAAAGAACAAAACATGTAATGAATATTTGTTTTTAACCACGAATGTGTGATGAGTATGACCTAATTAAATAAATGTTCAATGCGTGAGATTCGAGCTTGGTCTACTGTCGTCATAAGCTAATCCAGTTACGTACTTCGTCACGTGAGGCTAGTTTCTCTAACACAACATGAAGTGCAGTATATACTTTACTTTTTCTCTATTCCTTAATGAGTCAGCTTCCTTTTTTTTATTACCCTACTAAAGCATAAAATAATGTTAATATTCTTTATTTTTCTGACGTTGACTTTCTGTGTAGAAACGAAGGAAGAAATAAAAATACGTTTTTTCTTACTAGCCGAAGGAAAAAAAAATCAAATTACTTATTACGCACCAAAACAAACAGTATTTAATGGTGTACAGTATACAAGTGAAAACGAAAAAAAGAAAAAGACAATTTTTATGGCCTCATTTTCATGAAGTGAGTGACGCAGCATTTTGAAAGTAATGAAAGCATGGCCGCTAAGTGTCTTGACATTTCTGAAACGACCACTAACAGATCCGTTCGACGATTTCAGAATGTCAAAAACGACTATGGAACTTACGCACTGATTTGGCTCGGTAGGAATGTCAATTCAGATGATGAAAGTGTTGAAACGCAGAAGAAACTAAAACAAGTTATCAATCAATTCAAAGTCTTTGACGACTTAGACGCGTGTGTAGATTATTTGACTGATTTGATTAATCACAAAGTAGTACTCATAGTTTCGGACACATTCGGACGTATTGTCGTTTCTGTTGTAAATGATTTTCTACAACTGAAAGCTGTCTATGTCTACTGTTTCGACAAGAGTGCGACTGAAGAGTGGGCAAAAGAGTATGAAAAGGTAAAGTTGACTTTTCTGCTTCGATTGATAAAATATTAATTACACTTCGTTTTCATTCTTCAAGGTGAAAGGAGTATATGAGCGATTCAAAGATTTAATCACAGCGGTCGCAGCAGACCAACGAGTCCGTGAACGAATCGACTCTGATGCAGTTGTGATGAACGTCTATAACACACAAAGTGATGGAAATGCGTCGGAAGAAAGAGACTCGAAAAACGCTCTCTTCATGTATTTTCAACTGCTGATTGATATTTTACTCCAAATGACGAACAATCATAATTTAACGGCCAAACAGGACTTGATCGATCACTTCAAACGAATATATGAAGGAAATGAAGCTGAACAAAGAGTAATTGAAGAATTCGAGAGCGAATACCGACCAGAAAAGGCGATTTGGTGGTACTCTCGTCCGACTTTTCTCTACAGCACACTCAACAAAGCACTTCGTGAGTCTGACTACGAAGTTCTCTTGGCACTTCGTTTCTTCATCAAGGATCTACATGGGCAGCTGATATGTGAGCATGAAAGATTTTTAGATTCACATAGCAGCGACGACGATCCTATTCTGAGATTATATCGTGGTCAAACAATATCTAAGGACGAATTACGTTACATTTGTGAAAATGTTGGACAGTACATATCGATGCAAAGTTTTCTAAGCACGAGTGTCGATCGAGAGATTGGCCTGTTCTTTGCTCAGGCAAATGCAGTTCCTTCAGTTGATACAACACATATAATGTTCCAGTTTAATATTGATATGCGTGTGACTAACACGAAACCATATGTCAACATAAAAAATCTGTCGTATTTTCCTGATGAAGAAGAAGTATTAATCATGTTAGGTTCTATCTTCAAAATAACACAAGTAGAATATAATGAAAGTGAACAAACTTGGATTGGTACTCTTTCTCTCTGTAGTGAAGACGAATATGAACTGAAAGACCTAATGAAACGAATGAAAGAAGAAGTAGAAGGAGGAGTCGCATCACTCGGTTGGTTGCTATATAATGAAGGAGAATACGAAAAAGGAAGGAATTATTTTCAACAGTTATTATTGGACTCAACAACTGATGACTTCGACAAAGGACAATGTTATCGAGGACTCGGTGCTATTGAAATAGCACTCAAAGATTATGATGAAGCCTTAGAAAATTTTCAAAAAGAACTTGACCTATTGACTAAAAGTGATAACCAAGAGAACATTGCAACAACATATGCGAAAATCGGGGAAGTGTACTTCTTCAAAAAAGACCTTAACTCAGCTCTGTCATATGAACAAAAGGCACTTAACATTCTTCTACCTTTAAATAATCCCGAACTATCGGATGTTTATCGTACGATGGCTCATATTTACTATGAAAAAAGTAATTTCAACTTAGCTCTTGAACACTACGAAAAAGCACTTAAAGTCGATCTTCAGTATCTTCCACAACATCATTACAATTTTGGAATTACGTATGAAAGCATGGGTTCAACTTATCATAACAGTGGAGACTATAGAAAAGGTGTAGAATTCTTTTCCAAAGCTCGTGAGGTCTACTTAAAATCATTACCGCCTAAGCATTCACGCATTTTGACTTTGGAACAAAGTATTAATCAAGCGAAAGCTAAACTAAATAATAATTGAAATATTAAAAAACTGATGGCCGAATTGAGTTAGAATATGTATCGTACGGAAGAACGAAAGAAGATAACATCGATGTAAATATAATTGATTCAAATAAAACAGTTAAATCAGTATAAAGATCAGTACTGAAATCAGCAAAAATTATACATGAAATGGATGAATTAAGACCATTTTTAGAACAGTCATGCTTTGTTAACTATCAGTAATCGAATCATCGAATAGATATACGCTGAAATATCACCTTGCTAGTCATTGTCTAGTTTTGAACGGCCCTAACCATTTCAAATCATACAGAAACAAATATCAATCTGTATAGTCCAGATGAAATGGAGTCATCAAACAAGTATGAGTTTTATTGCGTTTTTTGTCGTCGCTTATCGTCTTTTCTTGTAGTGAATGTTTTATTACTACTATTTGCAGTCCTTCTCATGAAGTGCTTATTTGATAAGAGTTTTAAAAAAATGCAAAAAGGAGGCAAACACAAACAGCAACATGATATAAAGGTTTAACACGCTGTGTAAAGTAAGATACGACTCATTCGAAAAAAAACAAGACTACGGTGCAGAGTGCAAAAAAGTCTATCAATCACAACATTTTATTGGCTTACCTCAGAACATTTCAGCTTCAATTACTTGACCATAGTGAGTAAATTATTAGAAAAGTTCGAAATGCAGACACTGCGAGTAGTAGAAACGATTGAAATAGATATAACAATGACATCCATGATTCATTTTATGCCGATAGCGTCTATTCATTTCTTCGCAGCTATTTCATATCTATTTTGATCTTTTGATTCATCTCAATTCTATAATCTTGTTTGTATTACACAATTTGCCTGTCACTTTTTTTTCTCTCTATTCAATTCAGCAATTTTAGTTATCAAAGAAATGAGAAACGAAAATCTGTATAAGGTAACTGCGAATTTAATGATGCTATGCATAAAAAAGGACACGAAGGCAATAATAAACTTTGAGTGTAAGTAACAGTAACAGTGGACAAGCTTCTGATAGCAAACCAATCTGTACAGATGAAGGTCACAACTCATGCGCCAGAGATCGATACATGATAATAAAGACGAAAATTTTTCAAGCATAGGAAAATTCGTAATAATGAGGACAGACAACTTCGATTCTCTCACTGATTTGAGAGAGTTAGAGGGTCAGCCTTTACTAGTAACAGTAGTGCGAAACATCAAGAGCCAGTCACTTTGAACCGCAGAGCGACTCATCAAACTGTTGACGAAGTAATTCCTTTTCGAATGATTATGAGCGAGACTCAGATCGAAAAACTTTGGACTATATGGTTGCGACTCGAAGTTTGTGTGCAATGTTTCGACTCCTCCACCAATTTGTCAGAGTGGTGTTGAAAGGTGTGGGTACAGACACTCATATCTACATTCACACCCACACTCGCCCCATGTGGTCCACCAAAATGTGCTCGTGACGAAAAGTCACTTCGAAAAAAAAACGATGTGTTTCGTCGATCGCGAACGCTTTTGGATCGCACATAATGCAGAAGACTCGAAAGTTTTTCTTTACCTATTCATCTACGAAGATGACGGAAATTATTTTCCAACCAAAAATGCATCTGTCAAGATATTTTGAAAAGGTAAAACATCCGACAATATGTGAGAGGCCGAACGAAAATTTTTAAGCTAGCCATCAGAGGATTTCCTTAACATTTAAAATTTTTCAGCAATAGAGAAACGTGTTACTAAAGTAAATGAACTCCGGAGAACCTATCAATATCTTGAGGTAGTTCTAGTGACCTTCAGACTATCAAGGGCTTCATTTTGGAGACAACAGTAACATTTGGAGGAAAGATGAATGCGTGAGTGAAGTCATTTAGGATCACAGAAGAAGTCCTGGAAGGAAGAATAACAAGGTTCAAAAGCCCATAGTTTGTGTATGTAGTAACAAAACCTCCAACATTCGCAGAATTTCAATAAGTGAATACAAAATCTGTCTTAGCACATAGAAATGTTTTAGAAACAGTACATATATTCCAGGAAATTGATCAATGTGTTACGTGCTTGAGCAAAATTTCATAATAGTGACTTACATCTCTGGGAGACAGGGAATGATTTTCGATGTCAGAGAAACCGTTGACAGGAAAAGTAAAAAAAAGCTTCAGACTACCAACCAATATCTCCGAATGACGGTCAAAAACTTCAGGAGCCCAGAATGATTCTTAAGTGGAAGAGAAAATATGCTTTCAATGACTGGCATTGATCCGCGTAGTGTCAAGAAGCGTAATCCTTAACTGAATCTGTGTAAGTCGGAAGGAGTGGAAGTTTTATTATTATTATTATATAGAAAGAAAAAGTACTAATAGGAAATTTTTCTAAATAATGTTCTATAGAAAAACAAGTCAAACGTATTTTAATCAATTACTTCGAATTCGTCCCAATCGCACTTTCATCAACGTTCGACAATAAATAAAAATCGCACTTGATGAATCGTTTCGGTGATATCGAGGTTTCATTTAAGGAACTTCCACGTGTTTATGGTTATCATGCTGAAAAGCTAGTTCCACTTGAAAAAGCACTAAAGCCTATCGAATCTCAAATTGATGAATTGCCTCGTTTAATAAACACAGCTAAACGACATTGTCATTTTCCGTCAGAACATGGACTAACACATGATCAATCAGCTGCAGTTTATATATATTCAATGGAATGGGGTGATACCAATTTGTATCGTATATTGAATAAAGCATTACGATCCGAAAATCGACAAGCACTAAAAATATGGTTTCCATACTTAAAATTATTTGATACAGCATTGGATAAGTTACCTACTGTTAAAGAAGTAGTATGGAGAGGTGTACCTCTTGATATTAGCAAGCACTTCACCAAAAACCAAATTTTGACATGGTGGAGTATTAATTCATGTTCTTCATCAGTCAAAATTATTGGAAATTTCATTGGCAACCGTAAAAATGCAACTCTTTTTTTAATTGAAGCTATTAAAGGAAAAAAGATTTCTGGTTATACAGAGTTCAAAAATGAAGATGAAATTATTTTACGAATGGGTTCACAATTTCGCGTGGAGAGCGATGTTTTAAAGCAACCGAATGGGTCACTTCTTGTACATTTAGTTGAACTTGATGACAATCATGATCAATCATTAGCGTCAGCTATGAATAAAACGCAACTAGCTTTAAAATCATCAAATACAGATACGTCAGGTAAGTTATTTATATATTTTCTCAATGAAATAACATTTTGCATGACACAATACGTATAGAATAATCAAAAAATGAAATGTCGAAATACTGATTAGTGTATATATGATAAAGAAATAAATTAGTAGGTAATTGTATAAAATGATTTAATTAATACAAATTATTTTCATCAATAAAATAGTATTCAATAGAATTGGACCATTTTTATATCCTTAAGTGATTTGATTCAAACTATGGATTCGATATTGAACTACCATAGAAAATGAAGTTTTTCGTCAAAATCTAGCCGGCTTAGGCTTGAGTTTTGCGAAAAGAGATCGTTGCAGATCATTTCAAATCTAATAATTCTATCATGTCGAACTCCTCGAAATCTTTCTTTTTAAAAGAGTTCGACGATATCCAAATGATGATTAATGAAATTCTCCTGAACATCACTGTTACTCTTCCACCTATATACTTGTTCTCGCCCATCGGCTCTTAAGTTCTTTGAATTTCTATTACTTCCTTAACCTGTCTGGCTTCCATGAGTTCTTTCATTCTAAAAAAAAAGTTTTCATATTATGGCAAACTCAGAAAATAGAGTTTCTGAAACGATCCTGCAAAACTTGTTGAGAGGTTTTTTAATTTAGAATTCGGTATCTGTAACTTTGCAATATCCTCAATGCTCTTCAGCTACTAACACTGCAAAAAGCTGAAAGGTTGCTATCGGTGAATTCTCTATGAGATATGGCATGTACGTCACAACTACTTCTAGTAGAATCTTGTTCAATTGATCTCACCGATTGTATTGATATTCTTATAGTAGATAGATTCATCTGAGTTAGGAATAAACCGAATGTTTCAATTTGAACGGATAAGTCATTCTAGAGACACAAGGAGTGCAACCAATAAAAAACCTTTTTCTACCATTTATGAAAGGCTCAGAAAACATTAAAAAGGGATTATTAAGCGGTGTTTATGAACTTCAAATAGTTTTCTGAAAAGGTTTCTGAAGGGGTCCATAAGATTCATAAGCTCTAAGAGAACTTTCTGACTGTCTCATCACGACTGACAGATCCCTATATTTTTCTATAGAGATCTCGGATAAGATTAGCAATAGTCTTGCCAGTATCCCATTAGTAGAACGCGTCGGATTTCAAAGATTCCTCATGAAGTCCTGTCAAATTTCCTCGATTTCGTATGCATACAAGCTTTCTTATTATCTTACAAAAGTTCGTATCACGGCCGTCTTTCAAACAGCTTAACATAAGTTTCCAAAAACTTAACAGAGCCATACCTTTATATTCTATGAACATATTTACGACATCCTGTGGTAAATGTGCATTCATTGAGCATATGTTTTTCAAGCAATCAAAATTTTTATACTTGAGATACTCCTTATAAGGTCCGGATAAATTCTTCTCGATATTTTTCCATTTTTTACGACCCTGACAGTGTAAATTATTGAATGGTTTTAACGCAAACCCTTTAAGCATTTACCTTCGCTAGTGCTCTTTCTGATAATCATCGATAAGATTCTGCATTGTAAACAATGAATAAAATTCTCAAGTTTCTATGCTTACCAGTTGATAGCTAACATACTATTAGTATTAGACTTCTCAACAGTTTCAAGAATACTAACTTTTGTATTAATCTTCTTATTGCACTCTCAAAAACTTCAAGGTATTCTTCATCCTTAGTAGAAAGCCTTCTTTTCCAAAGATCTGTGTGGAATCTTTTCACGTTTTCTCAGTTTTGCACTCATGTAACGTGGATATGATCTTGCTAGATCCCTCTCAGGAACTTCCTTACGAGGAGTTTTCTATAATTTATCAAAAGCCTGGTAAAAAAAATGTCATTTATATTGCAAAATTAGAAAAACATGTGATCAATACGTTCTCCGAATCACTTCCAAAAGCATTGTGTAACATGCATTCTACACTCCTAGGACCAACATTCAGATAGAATCTTCGCAGCATTTTCTCAGTTTCGTCATCCGACACAGTTCTTTATTGTATCACTTGAAACCTTGTCTGCAGTTAATCGTATAAATTATAAATAAAATCTTCAAATCCTTATGTTTTCGTATCGAGATCTTGCATTGGATTGGCGTTACCCTTCTCTATATTTCAGAAATGCTTCTTCCTGGCAGTTCTCTTTTTGAGAATCTCAAAGATCTTAGCAAGATCTTTGATAAGTCCTAGTAAATACAAGTTCTCATAAGAATCTTTACGAAGTTCTTCTTCTGACATAAGAAACTAGAAAAAGGTTTCCCAATTTAGATCTGAACGGAAGAAGTTTGTTTTTGTTTAGAGTATGTTAGGGAAGAACATTTTCAACAGTTTTATCAAGTTTCTTTCAATGAAGAAGAATGCCTTATTTATTGACAACGACGATGATAATTCATTTTCTTTTCCTCGTTTATTGTAGTGATTCCCAATCTTCCAGCCAATGCCCGATGGGCACGGAATGGAGTGACTGTTGCTGGAGGTCATGGATATGGTAGTGCCACCAATCAACTTTGGGGTCCTCATGGTCTCTTTGTTGATGATGATCAAACATTAGTCATTGCTGATACGTATAACCATCGTATCGTTCAATGGAGGGCAGGTGATACAAATGGACAAGTGGTAGCTGGTGGCCATGGGAAAGGAGATCGATTGAATCAATTGAATGAGCCAACCGATGTGTTAATCGATAAAGAGACAGATAGTCTCATCATTTGTGATCGAGAGAATCGACGAGTGGTACGATGGTCTCGTCGTAGTGGCACAGCTCATGGTGAAGTTCTCGTCCACGATGTTAAATGTTGGGGATTGGCCATGGATGATCAGAGATATCTTTACATTTCTGACTACGAAAAAGATGAAGTAAGACGATATGAAAAAGGTGACTGGAATGGAATTGTCGTGGCTGGTGGCAATGGTATAGGTAGTGGTCTCAATCAATTTAATGGTCCAACTTACATCTTTGTCGATAAACAACAGACTCTCTACGTGTCTGATAGGAGTAATGATCGTGTGATGAAATGGGATAAAGGTGCAACCGAAGGAATTGTTGTCGCTGGATATCAAGGTCAAGGAAGTAGTCAGACACAATTGTCGTTTCCTAATGGAGTGTTTGTTAATGCTTGGGGTACTCTCTGTGTAGCAGACTCATGGAATAATCGAGTGATAAGTTGGCCCCAAGGAGCGGCACAAGGCACTGTCATTGTAGGTGGAAATGGTGCAGGAGTAAAAACAAATCAATTCAACGGTCCCATGGCTTTATCCTTTGATCTTCATGGTAATCTCTATGTCGTCGATCGGGGCAATTATCGTGTTCAACAATTTTCTATCTAATATAGACTTCTTACAATAGACAATCTTTTTTT
>CAJNOL010003645.1:0-10137 GCA_905250125.1 Rotaria sordida
TCAACAGAAAATAAAGATAATAAATAAGAAGAATAAATATATAGATATATCTTGTTTTTTAAGTTTATATTAATCATCCTTTTTGTTTTTAATTCATGGGCAGAAGAAGAACGTAGTGATACTAATTTTAGTAATATTGGTGAAGATAATTCCGTTAATATTTATATTAAAGATTTTTTAACAAAAATTCTTTTTCTTTGTTGCAAAATTTAAGGATTATAAAGATTGATCTCGACGTACAACATCAAATAATTCTTCATTCTTATCCTCATCAAATCTAAATGAATCTGGAACTATATATTGTGGTCAATGTCCATAAGTTCTGATCTTTTTCATATTCTTTCAATACATAATATCCGTTTATGCGAAGAAAAATAAAGTTATCTTTATAATCATTTACAAATTTTTCATCATATGATAGCTCGTAGTACATATAAAGTTTGTAAAGTTGTTTTAAAACAAAATGATTCAATGATAACCGTACTTTTTCATCCAAAAAATATATTAAACAAAACAAAATGACTTGAAAATATGCAAGCACACAAAGATAATTCTTTAAGTTGTTACCATCTTTCATTTATTGAATCAATGACTATCAAAATATTTGGCCTTTTATTAATTATCTTGTCATTTATATTCTGACGGAAAAAATTTATTCAAGAGAATTTTTACAAGCATTGAGCTAATTCTTAATATCGATATATTTTTCAATTTAGACTTCAAGAAATCTCTACATTTCGATGAAACAAACTACAGTTTGTACTTCTTACGTTTTTATATAATTCATTTTTTCAGTTTAACTAAATAAAATCAATGAGAAATTTTTATTGAACAAGGTTCTTGAGAATTTATCAATGGACTTCTAATGTCTAATTAATATATTTTATTTTCTTCGAAATATAATATTGTGTGTTATAAGAAGCACATTGCATGAGAAATATTTTGTTTGACAACAGAATACTAAGCTAACAGAAAGAAAAATGTTATCATCTATTTGGTGATTAAACAGACTGAACTAATTGATAGTGAATGAAGAAACATTATTGACCTTTTTCCATAGCAACGTGAATTCTATTGGTGGTTAATTCACTTTGAATTAAGTCAGTCTCTTTGAGGCATTAGTTCATTTTGAATTAGTCTAGTCTGTTTATTATCTTCATTATAGAACAAATATGACGACATCGATATTTATTCGTTATTTTTTTTATAGACGGCCATGAGAATGCGAAATATATATAGATTATTGACACGAATATATTGTACGAATCAGACATGAATAATTTGAATAAAAATGAGCTCAATATACTCGATATACCTGATGAAATCTTCTTGATCATTTTTAAAAAACTCAATATGGTTGAAGTTCTTTACTCACTTGTGGATGTTAATCGACGATTTGATCGTTTAGCACTTGATTCTCTTTATATTAATAATCTTAATATGACTGATACTATGACCATCAATTCATTCATTGAGCAACCATGTTCAATAGATGCTGAAGTTATTTCAAAAATTTCTGAAAAAATCCTACCTCGAATTCATTCACAAGTACATAAACTCACTATTGAAGAATTTTCAATTAAACCAATTCTTCTTGCTGTTAATTATCCTCAACTTTATTCATTATCACTTATTAATTTTCAAGAAGAAATGCTTTATCAACATTTAACAGGTATTCTATTTAATTCTATCTGTTAGAATTAATAAAAACAATCGATCTAATCAGATAAAAATTAATAATTATCTTTCATTTTTTTTTGTTAATTAAAGATGATGTAATTCTTCGTGATCTTCTTACCAAACAAATAACACATCTTAATATTGATATTAAAAAGACAATAGGACAAAGAACAAAAATAGTTTCAAAGATTTTTGCATTAATCTTATCTTTATGTAAAAAGTTAACTGTTTTTAATTTTTGTCATATGTTTCCAACACGAAAGTGTATACTTCCTATTTGTTATCTACCATCAACAAATTGTATGTCTTTAACTTTAGTCAAATTGACAATCACTGTTTCCTCTTTATTGGATTGTCTTTATTTGTTTGATGGTTGTCTCGATTCTTTATCAACATTAATTATTAATGTATCATATATTTTTGGTCCAAAAATACCTAAGTATTCAAAAGTAAGTATTATTTCAATGATCATGTTTTGCAAAATAAATACTAAACTAAATAAATAATATTTATTTTATTTATCTTGTAGAAAAAATTTCTAAAATTAAGATGTTTTTCATTGTCTTCACCTAAGTTGACAGTTGATTATGATGATCTAATTGTTCCATTGCTTTGTCAAATGGTAAATCTTGAAGAATTGAAATTATATCTATTAGTACAAAGATTTGACTCAACTTATATTGATGGCATTCAATTATATGATCAATTTCTTGTTTATATGACACAATTAAAGAAATTTACATTTAATATCAAGACAAATGTCTCAAACAATTTTCTTAGAGTTAAACTTCCATCCAATGAAGATATTCAACATAGTTTCATTGGAAGAGGTTATCAACAAGTTACTTCATATATTCATTATGATTCAATAGAGAATAAAGGCAAATGCTTGATCTATTCAGTTCCATATGAATTCGATTATTTTTTTAACTTGGATAATTCTTTTCAAGGTCGCATATTTTATAAAGTGCGATATTTGACGATGGATGATACAATTCCTTTTGAACATAAATTATTTAATATTATCTCTGAAGATTTTCCTTTTCTAGAGTTCTTACGTATATCTAATAATTATTCACCAAAAGTCAAAGAACATTCATTAACATTAATTACATATCCTTATCTCACACTGCTTGATCTACAAAATGCACATGATGATTATGCTGAACTATTTCTCTTGAGAAAAAATGCTTATCTACCTCGTTTGTTAAATCTCTCCATGAAATACAAATCACTCACAAGGATAACAAACAATTTTACCAATAATGCAATGGATTTCAATTTCAGTAAATTGAAAAGTCTAGGTATATATCAAACATTTGTTCGTCCAAAAAATTTTCATCAATATTTTCCTTTGTTATAAATTGTTTCAATAAAATAGAATACGTTGAGAGAATGAAATATTTTTCATTTATACAACATATTCCAACAAAAAACACGAAACTCGAATGCAAAATCCGATATGAAGCAAGTCACATATCTATTAACGAAAAATCGTATGAAATGAATAGTCATATTTATGATTGAGTTATTGAGTACGAAACGTTTTATTTCAGGAAGTGTATCTAATATATTTCATTTAGTTCTTTTTCTTGTTAGTATGGTGAAAAATATAAATGAAAGATAATTATTTATAAGAGAACCTTATCTTAGAAATAGAGTTGTTCAACGTATTGGAGCAAGTACTGATTGATGATCAGTTCCATAAAAATAATCATCAGATAATATTGATGAAAATAATCGAATTGATCATTTATTATTATTGAGAATAAGATAATAAATAAAAAACTAAAAAATTTTCATCAATGAAAATCGATAAGCAACACCAAATACAAGAATTAAATAAATAGATCTATCAAAATAATATGGATTTTATTAAATCTAACAAATTTGAATAATAATACTTAAATAATGTGCCAGATATATTAAACTAATATCCAATTACACATTTAAATCAAATATATGGTAAAAAATATGAATAATTACATGTTAATATAAAAATAAATAACCAAATAATTGCAGATACGAATGGATGAATATTATTTTAAGTATCTGATGATTTTGAAAGAAGCCATATAGGATTAACACAGTATGGTTGTTGTTGTTGTTCTTTACGACAAATTAAAGATGATTGTGTTAAAAATAATAAAAAATAGAAAGAAAAAATTTTTGTAAAATATCAATGTTAAATTTTAATATCATTGTTTGAAGAAGAAAATAAACGACACACCGCTTCATTTATAATAAACGTATTATAAAATGATATAAGAGAAAACACAAATAATCAGGAGCCATGTCCAACTTCATTCCAAGAAAAAATTCTCAATTCTATTGGGGACGAGAAAATGGCCTTATCTGCCCTTGTTCTTTGAATATACACGAGATAATTTCTTCTTATATACTGTTTCAAGAAAAAAGAAAACACACACATATAGTCACATCAATACATATTATATAAACATAGCAGAAAAATAAAAAGATAAATTAACAATGTCAATATTAGACTTGGACTTTATTTAAAAAATATAATAAATAAAAAAAAAAAATGATATACATACAAGAAATAAATCATTTTAAGTTATTGTTGGTGGTTAAGTTTCACGACCATCTCTTTGAGTTATTATATTTTGATCAACAAATATATGAACAAGTTGAACTTCAATAACAGGTTATTCAAAATGATGAAAAAAAAAAAAAAAGATTCAATCAACAATAAAACAACAACGTGTTGTTAATGTTAAACCTGAATATTGACCATTATAGAAGAGCATGATATGCATAAAATCCAAAATGATACATATATTAAAAAATCTTTAGAAAATAATCAAAAATTATTTTTAGTAAATAAATATAAAAACTTACCGAACCCAATGACGTTTGCTTATTGGTGTATGACAACGTTTACTATCATATTGATCAGATATCCAGACAATAAAAATTATATAAAAAGCTAAAAAAAAAAATGATTAATAATATTAATTAATTATTACAAACTAACCTTTGCACTAGAAGTAAAGAAGGATGGGTGTAAATTTAATAACTCGATAATGACAACAGCTAGGGACCTACCATTTTCGACAATCGAATGAGAGATCTCAGATCTATAGATTAAGATGCAATCTGAATGATTATTTTCACAGATCCTAACGTTGAGAAAATGAAATCGTCAATTTATTTGCTTAGATAATAGAAAATTGCCTTGATTTTTAACCGAATTTTCTTATTTTTTTTCTCAAAGTAGCTTGTCGTTTCAATGAAAATTTGATAAAAACTAAATAAATTTAGTTAAAAATCAATGCAATTTCTTATTATTTAAGCAAACAACTTCGCGATTTCACATAGTCAATGTTAGGACGTGTGAAAATAATCATTTGCATTCTATATTGAACTATAGATTTGAGATTAGGGAACTACAAAGTGGTCCCGGTCCCGAGACTAAAATTTCACTTTTAACGGAACCGGGACCGGGACTAAAACTTTTTCAGACTGGTCCTGGTCAACTGCTTTTACCTAATATTATAATGCTGTTTCGATTAGAAATCCGTGAAACGACGCTTTTTTGTTTCCAAATCTGACAAAAGCCTGTTACAGATCACGATACTGTTAACAATAGACAATTTTTTTTTTGCAAATTTAAGAAAAGTCTTGAATTTAGATGTATGTAAAAATAGAAAATTGTAGCTATAATAAAGACCGGGACCGGAATCGGGACTAAAAAAAAATTTGGCCGGGACCGGGACTAAAAAAAGTCATTTTGCAGATCCCTATCTGAGATGTCTCTTTCGATTGTTAAAAATTGCAGATCACTAACTGTTGCCGTTATTAAGTTATTAAGTTTACACCTCTCCTTCGTCAATTTCAACGCACACATTAATTACTGATTCATGCATAATTGAAAAATTCTGACATAATTGCTTCCATACCTTAATAGAAAATAAAACAAATTGATTTTTTTTTAAATAAAACTTCTTTTCTTATCAATTAATGCTAATATAACTGTTAATAATGGTGCAGCAGGAAAGAGAATTGATTTATTTTTTTCAATCATACGTTACAACAAATCAACTATAAAAACAAAAAAGATACTTGATTTTATAGAAAAAAAAAAATTAATTAAAATAAATGAACCAATAAAAATAAATATTTGAAAATGTGAATAACGAAGAAGCATTGAAATACTAATTGTCTATATATAAAAATAAAGATGTAAGAATGTTTTTTTAATGAATAATTTAAGATAGAAATAGAATGATAATAAATAAAGCAGCTAAATATGTCCACCATCGATGATTTGATGATGAATTGACAAAACGAAAATGAACATTTGTCATTACATTTCGAACATAACCTAAAAATAATTTTTATTTTTCAATATTTTATTAAAAAAAAAAAACAATAATAATTTCTACCTTTATCACCTTCTTTTTCTGCTAATTGCTTTATACTCGACATAAGAATATCTTGATATCCAAGATATTGATCAAGCATAAATCAATTTGCAGCACCACCAAAAACATGTATTTTTTGTTAAATCTTATAACAAAATAAATTTTTAAGATAAAAATAATTCGAATTGTTTTGGTTTTTCTCTTTATTACCTAATGTAAGTAGTAAAACTTCAATATTAAGTCTTTGTCTTGTTTGAGATGATAAACGTAAAAATCCATATACAAGTTAATATTCAAGAATATGATGTTCTTCAATTAATAATTGTTTAATAAAATCAAATCAAATGAAAATTAAATAAATAAATAAATATATGAAATAAAGAATCATTATATTTTTCATGAATAATTTCAGCAGTTTTTATTTTGTCAATTTCAATTGAAGAATTAATAGTTAAATTTGAATAAGATTTTTTTAATAAACCCTCATCCTTAAGATAGTTTAAACAAAAAAAATGAAAATATTTTATATAAACAAAAAAAGAATTTTTTTTTTACTGATTGATTTTGTTTTATTAAAAACTAATTCAACACGAACTACACCTTGTCTTGGCCAATTATCATGTAAATGAGAAAGACATGTCACTGGTTTTTTATTGAATATTATATGAAGATAAATACGTAAACTCATACATATAATTGCCTAAAATATTATTAAATTATTTGTTTGTTTGTTTGTTTTTTTTTGTTAAATAAATAATACTAGAACAAGTATTGCAGTTTATTCTAATCGACGAATATTTTTCGGAATAGATCGAGCATAAAGAATAGCAATACTATGGAATAATGATTGAAAAATTTAGGTAGTCAACTCTATTTTATCTTCTTATTTAATTTTCTTATAGTGAAAAGGCTTTTTAAATCTGTTAATTAATATTCTCAATAAATATATTAGATTTATAATTGAATCGAACAAGAAAATAGTTCTCTATTTATATCAAATTATCATATAGAATATCAGATAACGGTCAGATTTTTTTTTGGCTACGTTAAAATAAAATGAGTTAATCGTTCAATACGAAAAACAATTCGAGAATTTTTCTTTTGTAATCAATAATCTGATGAAATTTGTTTAGTTATTGATTTTATTTTTGAAATATTTTCTTCTATAATACTTGACCTTAACAATTTCGAACTATTTATCGATTTTATTGTGGAATTGGTGGATATATTTGGAATAAAATAGAGAGTGCACCTTTAATAATCAACGTTTTCTGATATGTCGAAGGCATTTGAATGAGATTGAAATATAAGAATATGAAGATAGATGTGAACAATTTCTGATTTAAGAGTTGACATTCTAGTCAATATTTGAATGATTCTCGAATAATTTTACAATAAGAATCTGTTTATTTGAAAAATGATTGATTAGAATAATATTTGTAAGAATGTAAATATATTCGAAAATCCCGTTCGAAATAAGCTCTATCGAGAAGCTTTTTCTCATGTTCTCATCTTTTTTTAAGTAGCGATCAATGATGGTCAATAGACTGAAGAAGAATAATTATTTCTTTTCTCAATTAATATCATTTGTTTTGTTCAGAAAAAAACGTTTTCGATCTATTTCTAGATAATCTCACCAGATTAAAAAATAGTGTCGAAACTAGCACCAATTATTCAACTTATTTCAACAATTCAACTATCTTAATTTCGTTTTCGAATTATAGAGAAAAATAGATTAAATTATTATCTTTTTTCTTTAGGAGATCATTCACAATAATAGATATTGAACTTTTCAACAATAGAAACAAGTTCTTCTATTTTTTCATCGTGTCTCGTTATTTATCGATAGATCAAATCGATTTCATTTAGAATTTAAAGAATATATCTATGAGATGATTATCGTTTGTCTATAAATAAGCATAAAAATGTTGAAATAATATAAAAAGAATATATTCAATGGGATGATGTAAAACGATCCATCATTGGAATTGAGTAGAGATAAAAATAAAAAAACGATATTTTTTATTAGTATAGAATAACGATGCTTTTTAAAATAATTGATTAATTATTCAATTACAGGGATAAATTACCTTAATCAAATGCGGATAGATATATAAGATAATCACCATTCATTTAGCATAGATTATCTTACACTATTTATTTAAACGATATTAACTTTAATATACAGGTGTTTGCAAAAAAACTTGCACAATTTTTTTTTTAATCGTAGAATGGTTTTTCTATGGTTCGAAGGAACTATAAGTGTCATTTTTTTAGCGTTGACTCTTCAGTAGTTATACTAGATAACCACCATAAAGAACTCCGGATTTTCTTATTTTTAATATAAATTTATATGATTATACTATTTTCTTCTCCCTCGAAAATCTATCATATATTAATATTATACTGTTGAAACAAAGCCATAAGATCTGGCTGTGTGATTGATTGTAAAACAAGTGTTCTACTAAGGACTATCTATTACAATGATACCAGATTAAAATAAACTGTTGTTGGTCAAAATGTCCAAACAAACAACTGAAATATGTACCTGTAAAAGTAAAAAAAGTTTATGAATGGGACCACATTACAAATAAAGATGTGTTGTCTATTATACATTGAGATTCAGTTTTGATGGACTTTATTAAGTTTATATGCTTGAAAGTTACCTTTTTTTTTTTTGCTGTTAGGTGCGAGCGATGAAAAGAGCTATATCACCGCAGAAAAGCTTTATCATCAAGGACGTTTCTGATGAGAAAAATGTGTGAAAATGTCTCAGTCATGTCATTGAACAATTCTTTAACATTAATACACCATAAATACTCGAGTTCTTATCGGAGATCTTTGATGTTACCTTCATCGGAATCTTCGGTCAGCCATAAACTATAATGTTCAGAAAATAAATTCAAAAACAAAATTGGTGAACTCCATCATTTTTCAGGTGAAGAAGTTAAAAATGTTGAAATTTGTCTTTGTAAATAATTTTGCTGTGTCCAAGAAAAAAAGTTTTTTGTTTTCTATTTCTTCTAAAGGTAACCAAAAGAAATATCAAATTGTGCTGCTTTATAGTACTCTTCGTGGCCTATCAATCACAATATAAAACAATTTTAATAGGACATCTATATAATATAATAGATGTACAAAAAGATGTGGAAGTTTTTTTGCAAACACCTGTATCTTATTATTTTCAACGTTTTTTTTTTCTTTATAAGATTGAATTTATTCTAAATAAAAGTTGAATATTGATTTAAATTAAAACTATTCAATATAGATTGGGGATGAGAGGTTTTAAATAGTGAAAATTTTATTTCTTTTAATTCTTATCCTTTTTATTTATCAAGTCAACTTAAATTATTCGGATATCAAGATTCAATTTCAAACTTATCAATCAATAAATATTGACGATCGATATATTAGAATGAAGTTTTCTCGACGTATATAACCTAAACAATAGAAAATCTCAATGGAAGTTAAGTTGAGAATCATTTAGATAAATGTTAGACGATCTGGTTGAGATTCTAGGTCAATTCTATATTAAATTCAATTAAGATTATTTATTAAATCGACAAAGAATAATGATTAGACTAATTAAATAGTCGATAATAATTGAATGAGATCCTGATTGATCTTGAATAGGTTCAATAAAATCTAAACCTACTAATAATGATTCTAGATCATAATTATCAAACGATTTAGATTCGAATTGTTTAAAAAGTTTTTCTTCTATTTTCATATGGGTATTTAATCTGCATTTAAATAAGAACATATTTATGGGTACTTCCACGCAGGTCCGCCCACTTTTTACAGCACATTCTGCCGGCAAGATTTAACCATGCTAGTTTTGTAGCCCTCGTCGAGTTATGTAGAAAACGGTATTCTGTTTTGACTGAAGTTATGCGCTAACAGCAGCAGAGTAGGTCCAAAAGTCGATTTTATGAGAAAATAGCCCCCAAAATCGGTCTGTTTTATTCTTCATGAGTGTTTCTTGAAATTTCTGATTTCACCATTGGATAGAGCATAAAAACTTGTCTCTGTAGGATAATTTTCAGAGCGATATGTCTAGAAATGATTG
>CAJNOL010003646.1:0-10352 GCA_905250125.1 Rotaria sordida
GAATATAGACATTATATATATATATATCTTATCTATTCTTTCTTTTTTTTTCTAGAGTTAAAAAAAACCATGCAGCATACAACTTCAACACCTCCAACATTAATTGAAAATTTTAAAATGATACCTATATCAACACCATGTATTTCCGATGTTACAACAACTAGTGATAATTCATATGTAAGATTGTTTGTGAAAGAAAAAAAAAATATGATGAAGAAAATTTTCCCATTTTTGTTTTTTCTATTTAGTCTTCACTTTTACTAAAAAAGAAATTAGCTATGTTTGATAATTCATCTACTACAACAGAACATGATACGATTAATTCATCAGTTTCTGTAAGTCATCTTTTTTTTTCTAATATGTGTCATAATTTTATTAGCCTCAAACATATATAAATGTAGTTAATCAAGCCATCAAGTACAACTTTATCGATCAATGAGAATGAACCTATCAAAAGTGCCAGTCGAGTATGTCATACACAAAAAAAAAATAGTTGATGATGATCTTGTTTCTATTTGGAATTTTTTTTTTGCTTTAAACAGCGCCGTAAACCACTTCGACCTTGGTCATTATCTGCACGTGTCGAACGACCAAATTCGGTATGTTATCTAATATTTCATCGAGTCAATATATATATATAGAATAAATCGTACGTATCATAGGGAAATTTCCATTCCGCTATTTTTCTTTTTTTTTTTTGGCTATTCCAA
Organism: Rotaria sordida; assembly: GCA_905250125.1. Lineage (NCBI taxonomy): Eukaryota > Metazoa > Rotifera > Eurotatoria > Philodinida > Philodinidae > Rotaria > Rotaria sordida. Next base: position 711 of record CAJNOL010003646.1, read on the forward strand.
GTAGATAATTTATAGATACATACAATCAAAAAACCAACTGTTCACTATAATCAAACATGAAAAATGATTGAGATCAACACATTTACATCGAGTTCCTTCAAATTGTATAGAACATAATGGATTTACTATAATAAAAAGTAATTCCTATATTAAAAAGATCAGCTATTCACAAAACATAGCTAGTATTATATGAAAATACCATAAAAAAAGCTAAAATGGCCATCAACATATATCACAGAGTTTGGACACATAGTAGGTATTGTAAGGCAAAATTTATTCTACACGTTCATGTATAAAACTTATTCGGGCGGACGGTATTTTAGCATGAAAGGATTATCATAAGTAATCAAAGTAAATTAATGTTACTACGATAATATTTTCATGCTAAAATCATTTACTGTTATGGTACTCGCTCGAAAAATGACCGGTGTAGAGCGAACTTCGTTATATAAACCTTGCTATGTCATTATATACCCAAATTCTACTTTAGGGTGATATGATGGGCACTTTTAGCCTGTTTTTTATATAGTATTAGCTATATTTTGTGAATTACTGATCTCTTCAATATAAGAATTTATTATTATCATAGTAAGTAAATCATCATTATGTTCTACATGATTTGAAACGTTAAATTCGATTTGAGAGGAAGTCGTGTATAAAGTATTACATATGTCTTATTAAGACTATGATTAGAATTAGTATAACTTTTTCTATTCATATAATTAGAAAAGTTCTTGTTCATATGAATATCACTAATATTAAATTTTAATTTTATAGATAATTCAATCGAATAATGATTCAATTGAACCTATTAGTGATACTGATGATGATAATAATAATAATAATCCATCGGTAAAAATTTTATAAATTCATTTCTATTCCTAAATTATTTCTTTTTTTTTTCATATACAGGAAATGAAATATTCACCTGTGAATAATGAAATAATAAATAGTAATCTTGATGAAGATGATAATTCATTGGTATGATATATTTTTTTTTTAATATAATTAAAAAATAAAAAATTCAAATATTTAGAATAATGAATGGCCTCAACAATTATCAACAATTGAAGAAATTCTTAAATTATATCGTGCTGAAACTAATGGTTTAATACAATGTATTCGATGTGGTTGTAATGCTAATCAAGATAATTTACTTGAACATGTTTCTATACATTATCCATATAAATGTTATTCATGCGGGTAAATAAAAACTTATATATTTCTCAATAACAAAAACAAATCTTTTACAATATAGATTCTATTGTCATTCATCAACAATTCTTGATGAACATAATCGAACACATACATCTAATACTCTTCTAAAATCTACACCTATCGAAGATATTTCACTTTCTTTACCAACATCTATTTCAACTTCAATAAAATCAGTTGAATCTTCAAATGGCACTAACAGTGAAAAATCAACATCATCAAATAAAGCAAAAGTTCATCGATGTCGACAATGTTCATATGTATCTAGTGTTAAAGTATAAAAATAAAAATAAATAATCCAATGAAAATAAATCATGAAATTTTCATATTTTAATAGGAAGATTATTGGGCACATCATCGAGTACATATACGAGCAGATAAAATTCTTGAATGTCCAAGTTGTCCATTTGTTACTGAATATAAACATCATCTTGAATATCATTTACGTAATCATCTTGGATCAAAACCATTTAAATGTTCAAAGTAATTAATAAAAAAATTTTATTAATAAATTGATTTTTTTTTTCTTTGTTAAATAATAGATGTGAATATGCATGTGTAAATTTATCAATGTTACGTTCACATAAAAAATCACATTATCGTCATTTAATATTTAAATGTTTAAATTGTTCATTTGAATCAAAACAGTATCAAACATTACAAGAACATTTACAAATTGAAGGACATGAACCATTTTTAGATGAAAATATTGAAGAATTTCTTAAAGAATATTCAAATGGAAATTTAACATCATTAAATACAACTAATAATAGTAATTCATCATCATCAACACCACCAACAACAACAACAACATCAATACAAAAAACAAATACATGTTCATCAATATCACAAAAACGTAAAATAACATCAAATACATCTGGATCTATTCATGTTAAACGTACATCATCAATATCATCAATAGATTCATCAACAGGTCCTATATCACCAATATCAACTGATGAACATCAAATAGATTTATTAAATCAACAAACATCAACATCTATACCACTTATTTGTACTTTATGTGATTATGTTGCTGCATCAAAAGAAGGACTTGGTGTACATTTATTTCAACATGCTTGTAAAAAAAGTGATATTATTAATCGATCATTATTAGCTAGTATGACTATTGATCCTGCAACAAAATTAATGGAATTATTTAATGGAAAACTAACACCATTCACAAATACAAGTGGAACTACTGCACAAGTAAACATCTTTGTTTCCGAGTCATATGATTTTTGTCTCAATTTATAAAACGAGTTATTAAACTTGAAGTTATCATGTTACATAAAGAAAAAAGAAATCATTTAATAATCCTCTCATGATCGGATAATTTTTTTTTGTGACACTACATAATGAATCATTTTGTAGCAATAGAAAAACTGAACGAAATCGATGTGATTCGAAAAAAAATCATACTTCGAATTCAAAAATCGTATTGCATAATTAAAATCTATAGTGATTCAAGGGAGAAAAAGCGTGATTTCAAAGCAGAGATGTTCAGAGCAGTGTCAACTGCTTTCTTTAGGAAGATTGTAAACTTTCATGCACTTGCAGTCGATTTGAGTGTCTACAAGTTCATCAGTCAAAATCGTGACGGAAGAGATTTTCAAAGAATTTCTCGAAAACCATGACGTCAGCGGTACCTTTTTATATAGTTCATCGTGTCGTTGCAGCCGCAATGCACATTTCTAGTTCGAAGTATTAGAGTCCCACTTTTTTCCTTGAGGTAGCAATTACACAGAACAATGTTATATGTAATAGAAAAATGAAAGTTTCTTAAAGCTGAGTTCTTTAGATCAATTACATTAGAATACTGGATGGATATCTGATCCACAGGTTGCAATACTCATATTACATTTAATACTCTGTATTATCAACTAGAGATAAGAAATAGAACGATCGATTAAGAGCAGTAGGGAACTTGTGGGCTCGTGTTCAAAATTTTATTTTTTGTTGGGTCCGGTTACACGTTTTTGTGAACTCGCTGCTTCCCTGATGAGAAAAAACAAAATCTAAATAGAAATTTTTTATTTCATTTTTTAGTTAAATGACTTTCTTGGTTCATATCAACAATTTCTTACACAACAAATTCAAGCTCATTTTGCTTCAACTAATTCATTATCATCTACAACATCTTCAAATATTCATCATTATCATCTTGATAATAATAATAATCATGCACCACCATCATCATCATTACTCAATAGTGGTTATTCTTTACTATCATCATGTATTAAAAATGAATCAAATGAAAATTCATTTTCATCTATTAAACGACAACGAAAAGAACAAGGATCATATAAATCATATTCAATTGATATGAATAATGATGAACGAAATATAAATTTTATTGATCAACAAACACAAGTTGATGAATGGCAAATAAAACGTTTATTTGAATGTTTTCATTGTGAAATTATTTTCAAAGATTTTGCTATGTATTGTACACATAAACAATTACATTATTCTTCAGATAATCCTTTTCGTTGTGCACAATGTGGTGAACAAAAAACAAATAAATATGATTTTTTTGTACATGTTGCACAACAAGCTCATGATCTGACTTAAGTAAAAAAAATAAATAAATCAACTTTTTCTTTTTCTTTTGTTTTTTTTTTCTGTTTTGTTCTTCTTGGCATTTAGTTCTTTTGGTTTGTACATGTCTTTTTTTTCTTTTGTTGCTGATGTTTTTTTTTTTGTTTTTTTTTTTTGTTTTTTTGCCATGACATTGAAGAGCGAAACAACAACACACACACAAAAAAAAAGGAATGAAGTTCACATTGTTTTTTTTTTCTTTTTTTAATTGACAGTTTTTAGTGTTTATGAAAAAACATCTTTACGACGATCACCATATGTTTCTAAAAGTTCTTCATCGATCATAAATATTGTTAATTTCTTGTCAGATACTTGAACGTCATTTATACGATGTTCAAGATCACCTAAAAGTTTATCAATTTCAATATGATGATCAAGTAAATGGGATTCAAGATAATCTTGTACATTTGCATCTTTACTGCCATCAGCTTCTTGATGACAACGGACAACATCTTTCCATACTTCTCTATTTTGACGACGAGCTTCTATTAAACCTTGATAAACATCAAGTACATTTGATAATTCACTACGAATTTTAAGACCATCTTTATGAATTAATCGTGTAAGTTGAGCTCTACGTAAAGCAAGAAATTTAACAAGATCATAAGCTTTCGATGAATCTTCATCACTTAATTTTGTAAAAAAACTTGAAAAACCTGGATAGGCACTGGCTGTACCAAATTTTGATGATAATTGAAGATAATTATATGAAACAGCAAGTTCTTGAGTTGCTAAATCACTTAAACATTGACCTAAACCAGTGTTTATTGTTATTGTTGATGGTTGAACAATTGCAAATAACAAAGTTAAAAAAGCAAAATAATAAATTGTTTGCATTATTATCATATGTGTGCGTTCGATAGCTAGTTAAAAGAATAAATGTCTTATGATTATGTGAAGGGGGGCTAAGAGAAGCATATGATAGATATGATAAAAAAGGTGCATGACTGATAACAGCTTAATTTCGTAACTGTTCGCCAACATTTGCCTACTTTTTATTGTTATCACATGTTTTTTTGTTGGTTTTTCTCTTCGGAAGAAGAACTTAAAGGCCTTAGATGGATATGAAAATTATTATCGTCATCATGATTCACAGAAATGTGAGGTGATGTTTTTGTATTCTTGAAGTGAATCGTTATCATAGTGTTTAGAATACTTAATGATATTATTTGAAGTTTAGAAAGTAATTTTTACTAAAAATAGTAATGTATATTACTGATCATGTTAAGTTCAAATCGGATGTTTGAACAGGTCTAACATGTCGTATCAGATCAATATTAAGTGGATAATTGAATAGTGATACTTGATAATCTAAATAAAAATTGAGAAGACATAACAAGTAGAAAGATACAAAAAAAAAAGAACAAACTCAATCTGATTCGGAATGACTTTCAAATTCTAGCGATATAATACGTATCGATTCTTCTTTTTTCATATAACAGCTTGATCGCTTTATTTCATTTTGATAACACTAGAGTAATAAAACTGATGGGAATAAATCAATGATATTCCAACTATTTAAATATGGACTAAGACTAAAAATATAGCTTTTCTAGAGAAAAACTTTATTTTGCAGAAAGTTAATATTATATTACTGTTTTATTCGTTATTCGTATCATTGAACTGAGGAGCAAATAAATTGCATTATTACAAAATTCTTCAGCTATCTGCATAGGACAGCAAAAGTTATACATTCTTTTCGTCGATGGTTCTTTCACTTGAAGAAACATACTGATACGATCATCCTATATTTTTGGCTTTATTATATTAGGCAATTTTTGCTTCATTCGATAGATCAGCCGGGGATTCTTCTGTAATCATTGTAAAGGGTAAATTATTAATTAAATACACAATTAATAAATATTTAAATAAATGACGACGTTTCTTATAGATTTCTGACTCAAATTTATAAACTATTTTCTAATCAGACAGTAATGTAGAATAAGGGTTAGCACTACGATATCTACCGACTAACCACAAAAAAAAATTTTTTTAGGGATTAACGAAGCCAGTTCAAGGCCACATCGAAAGTCCTCAAGGAATTTCGGTCCGATTCGAAAGCCGGAACCGAAAATTTCGTAGGTCGAAACTCTGACCTCCCTAGAATAATACGCATTGTTACTCTATCCATATACTGATATTTAACAATATCACAACATTGTCTATCATATTGTTGTGAGAGTAAAATATGGATTATAAGTAGAGGTGTAAGCTGAGCGGCTGAGCCGTCATCGTCGCCAAAAGCCAAAAAAAACAATGTTAAAGATTCTCAGCCATCGCCGCCGTTGCACAAAAAATATACTCAGGTTTCGCATGCTTTGAACATTCAGGATCAGTTTTCTTGAATGTTCTTACCAAAGAAAAAAAACGAAAAAAAATCTGCTTTTCGTCGACTTTTTGTGATTTAGAATTGGTTAAAGTAAAATGAAATCTATCTTGAGACTTGAAAACCAATTTTTAATCGGCTCAATCAAGAAATGACTGATTTTAACCTATTTTATCAATATTGTTTTTGTATAAGTAGTGTTTGGTATAGTAGCCCGCAGTATGACATGTGTATCAAAGGATTCTAGCTTTGTATTTACCATTTGCTGAGCTGAGAAGTCTAAGAAACTATTCAAAAATTTGAGTTTCTAAATAAAAACTCGAGAAAACGCATTTTACGGTAATCGTGATTAAAATTGATCAGAAATTGAATAATCTAATTTTAGACTAAAATCATATTTCTTTCCCTTTTTAACTGGCTTGTCGAGTTGCATACTAGCCACTTCTCTATTAGTGTTTTCTATCTTTTTCATTTCAAAATCTCTCGAAAACAAGAAAACAAAAGATCATGGAAAACTCCGAGTCGCCGCCGACTAGCTAAATCTCTTCAACCGCTGCCACCTTCGTCAGAAACAAATGTTATTTTTAACAGTCGCCGCTGCCGAAGGGCCCATAGTATCGAATCAGCCGCCGTCGTCGAATATTTAAAACATACTAAAATTTTTCAACGACCGCTGTCTGTCAACTCATTGGCTTACACCTCTAATTATAAGCAGCGAATATTAATATTTTTCTATGTTACTCAACAGGACTCTGAATTGGATGGAATGGGCACTAGAAATCTGTATTATTCGAGCATCACTCCACTCTTCTCTCTCTTCTTATATGCTGGCCAGATGGTCGAGAGCTTGTATCATACCAACTGTTAAACTGTACTGTTAGGGCTTGTTAAAGAAAAAAAGAATGTCTCTCAAATGCTGAAAGTTAAAAGAAGAGATTTAATCGTTGATAGACTCATTCTTTATAAGATACCGTTTGTTTTCTCAGCTCATTTTGATACTCATTTGCTAAGTTGATGAATTAAATCATAATCAATGTTGATTAAAAACGACCCTCATAGTAAATCAACCTAACTTAAAACTTAGTGAATTTCACTGTGATGAGCATAATAGTTAAACTCGTCTTACCCCTAAATTTGTGCAATTTTAAGTACAAAATAGGTTGAGATTGAAACGTATTGTTGTTCATACACAAGTGTTTAAAGATGAAACACTATTTCTTAAAAAACATTTTAGCGCTACAAATATGAGGAAAAAATCGATGAAAAAAATTCTGTCATTATCGTTAGGTACGGCCGTGATGTCTCTGCCTTGTTTTTTTAGGAGAGTTGCACGCTTCTGATCGAACAGTCCTACGAAAGGAAGGTGTATGTCTCTCCGATAATTAGAAACAGGTTGTTATTATTCAGCAAGAGAAAATATTTTTGAGACATTTTTTTACACACCTATCTCCTGCTCTTGGAACTCTCGCGTAAGGTCTGAGGGAAGGGACGAAAAAAGCCATCCTATGAAACTAGTTGGTTTGTCTCATTCTATCCCATAGAACTATTCGTCCCGTATAAAGATCGGTTCAAGTTTTGAATTGCATTCCATGACTTTCTTATTCGATCATGTCAGCTTCTCTCAATTTGTACCCGTTTTGTTTAATTAATTTTACATTTTACTTTATACATATCGTTAGCATAAACTCTATTTGTTTCTTCAAAAATAAGGATGTGGGTCTAGGATATTAGTATCTTGTTACATCCCAATGAATGCAATTGTGAAATCGTTGAAATTCGTTTGAATTTACTGAATTCTTGCAGGATCCTAGTTCTACTATCTCTCTTAAAAGATCCTGATGGCATGTCTGTAAGTATTAAGAAGTAATTATACTACTTCTCCAGTGTATTTTCAATGAAGATTCTTTCATATTCTGGTGCAAATCAGTGGATTTTTACAGATCTTCGTAGACTCTGGTGAATTCTGTAATTGTTTAGGTTCAGTAGAATTTATCAAGATTTTCTATCTATTCATTGGTTTTTCTCTAAATCAAAATTTATAAGAATCTGTCATAAAAATTAATTGGCAGTGGAAATAATAAAGATTTCTTATGATCATGGTGCTTTATCCAAAAAAATCAATAATTTTACAAGAAGAATATTAAAAAAATTTAAATGACCTTGAAATACACAGCATTACATAAAATTGATGATATTTTTCATTGATTAAAACCTGCCTAAAAATATTAAAAGCTTTTACATGAAAAGATACAATAAGAAAGTAAGGAAGAAAACTATTTTTATTGACGAAAGAAACCGACTAGGAGACTATAATAAATCCCGTTGTCCATCGTATCTATAAAGCATCTTGAGATCATATTTCGTCAGACAAATCCTGCATTTTTATTAAAAAGGAAGAAGAAAATTCAATGGGATGGGATAACATTTTATGGTTTTTTTAGATGATATTAACATCCAATTCCTTCATTTTCTATCTCCTATCCCATCGAATAGGATATTTCAAAAGAACAATTCGTTTCAGGAGACGGGATTGGATAGAACTGGACTGTCTTATCTCATTCGAAACTCTAGTACTAAACAATAGGTTGTTGACTTTTTTATATAAATCTAAAATCGAATGTCAGTTCAAATATTATTATACGAATAGCATGAACTCATGATACTGGCTCTTTGCACATGTGATACATAGTTAAAACTCTTTAAAAATTTACAAAGGAAATCTAGATACACATATATAACAAATTTACATGTGCATATCAATCTCATCTTCAATATTCTTGACCGGAATGAGACAAAAATAAACATTTTTCTTAGTAAATATTTTATTTATTTTTTATCAAAAAATTTGTTTATAGTTGTTGGCACAGGCAGTGTAGTCCAGAAGTGTCAAAAAATTACAGAAAACAGTTCTTCTTTCTTTTGAATTGATTACTGTTTTCTTTTTGCAGTGATAAAAAACATCGATTATAGATTCTTGAATATTTATAATAATAAAAATATATACGAATTGATTCGAGTATTGAACAATAAAGAATTTTATGTAAACACATGTGTCTAAAAATAAAAAAGATTTTCATTGATCACATGACTTGACTATGTTTTTTTGTTTTTTAATCTCAATTTCATTCGAAAGTTTTTTATACGAAATTGTTTTGGAAGTTGTGAAATTCGTATATTTTTAATAGTAGGTTTGATAAATGATGTTGTTTTTGATGATTCTCCTTTATTTTCAAATACTTGTTCAATAGCATTATATGTTTGAATCACATCTGAACGATTGGATGTACCAGGTTCTTCATGATTTTCCAGTGATTGTTGATAAATTAAAAATGCTTGTACATTATCACCCATAACTTGATATAATTGCCATAGATTACTAAAGGAAATAGCCAAATCAGGATGATTCGAAGGAAGAGCGTGTTGTCGAATTTCAAGTGCTTTCTTATAGAATGAAAGTGCTTCTGTGTAATTTTTCATTTTTTGATATGTTGAAGCAATAC
>CAJNOL010003646.1:10362-20847 GCA_905250125.1 Rotaria sordida
GGAAGTGATTGTTGTCGAATTTCAAGTGCTTTTTCATGTGATTCAAGTGCTTTTGAATATTCTCCCATATTATTATATACTATACCAATATTACTGTAAGAGATTGCTAAATTAGGATGATTTGATGGAAGTGATTTTTCTTCAATATCAAGTGTTTTTTCATAAAATAAAAGTGCTTTTGAATATTCTCCCAGATTTTTATAGACTGAACCAATATTATTATAGGATGTTGCCAAATTTGGATGATTTGATGGAAGAGTTTTTTGATAGATTTCCAATGTTTTTTCGTAAAATTCAAGTGCTTTCGAATATTCACCCATATTATCATGGAGTAAGCCAATATTATTATATGATATAGCTAACGATGGATGATTTGATGGTAATGTTTTTTGTTCGATTTCGAGTGCTTTTTCATGTGACTCAAGTGCTTTTGAGTGATCTCCCATATTTTTATATACTAGACCGATGTTGTTGTAGGAAATAGCCAAATAAGGATGATTTGGAGGAAGACTATCTTGTTCGATTTCAAGTGCCTGCTTATGAGATTCAAGTGCCTTAGAATAATCACCCATATATGTTTGAACCAAACCGATGTTGTTGTATGATATTGCTAATGATGAATGATTTGAAGGAAGCGTTTTTTGGTAGATTTCAAGTGATTTTTGATTAAATGAAAGTGCTTTCGAATATTGACCGATATTATTATACACTTGACCAATATTATTATAAGAAGTTGCTAAATCAGGATGATCTTCTGGAAGAATTTTTTGATAAACTTCAAGTGCTTTTTCATAAGATGAAAGTGCTTCTTCATAATCACCTTGATTACGTTTAATTAATCCAAGTTGATGATAAAGTAATGCTTGTTCATTATCATCAGTTGTCAAACTAAATAATGTTTTGTATACTTGTTCAGCTTTATCAAATTTACCTAATTTAATAAGAAACATACCAAGTCGATGCCATCCTGTTGATCCACGAGTTTCTTCTCTTAATCGTTCAGTAAGAGCAATAATTTGTTGATTTTTAATACTTGTCAATTTAAGTTCAACTTGATAGAGACGATCATTATTATCAATTTGTTTAATTTCACCAATACGAAAAACAGTATGCATTGAAAAAAGAATTTCTTGTTCTGATGTAAAATAACTAACACCATCAATTAATCCAAAAGGAGTTGATAAATTTGATGGTTCAATAATCATTTTAAATAGAATACCAATCATATCAATATTATTTAAAGCATCTTGTGAAAATTCTAATGAAACTTTTCGTTTCTTACTTGTTGATAAGAAATTATTGAATGACATTAATCCACCTTTAGCTTTAATTAATTTTTCAAAATCTTCTTTTAATAATCCTTGTCCTCGATAAACAATAAATGAACGTTTTTGTTGATCATTTGATTGTTCATTATGAAGTTGTTCAATTTGTCGATGAAGATCTTGAATAAAAAATCCCATTTTAATAATAGTATCAACTTCATAAGTACGTAATGCTCGATTAAGCACTGAATGAATAAAACATGGATAAGTATACCACCAGATTGGTGAATTTTTACGATAATTTTTTTCAAATCCATTAATAATTTGTAATTCATTTTCATTACCTATATATTGTTCTTGACAATAAGAAACTAAATCTTTAATAGATTGTTCATTATATGTTATTTCAAATATAATTTCTTTAAGTATTTGTGTATACATAAACGATTGATCAAGATGATCTAAAATTTGATCGGATACTTCACTTGCTGTAACAAAACTAACTGATATAAAATTTTGTTCATATTTTTGTGCAGCTGGTTTTAATGAATCACAAATATGTCGAATTTGTGTAAAAACACCCATGATTTTTGGCCAATCTTTTGCCCATTTTTCATGTTTTAATTTACTACCACAAAAAATATAAATAGAATGAAGTTGTGATATATTATGAATATAAGAAATAATTTGTTGACCAAGTGCACCGGATATAATCATAAATACTTTTTCATCTTTAATATCACTAAGAAAATCTATACAATGATCAACATTATTAAATGTTTTAACTGTATTAACAACAGTTCGTAATTGATCAATATCATCACGATAATCATCATCAATAATATCATCAAGATTTGAATCCAACCAGACAACAAGAAAATTTTCGATTACACGAGGATGTGGACGTAATCGAGAAGTATTCGATTTTTTCTTACTTTTATTTTCATCAGTAAAAATACTTATTGCTGCTTTTACATTCTTTTCAGCCATGGTATATAGTAGAAAAGACGTCAATTTGAAACGATGAATTAATGAATGTTGTTTGGCAAGAAAGATGGATGCTTTTATACAAACGAAATTGGTTTTTTTCTTTTCTTGATGTTTTATCGCTTGTTTAGTTTACGTTGTTAACTTTGAATCTATTGTTTACCGGGTACTTCTAGAAAAAAGCAGTGTTGAATGATGAATGTCAATAAAAAAAGACTCCGATAACGAACGAATGCAACAAAAATGAAGTAAAGTGTAGTTGTGATGTTGGAAAGTTCGACAACGTTGTATTTATGCATTCATTCACGTGGTAATATAACCTTGACAAAGGTGGATTGTGTCAACATGAATTTCAAACAAAAAAAAAAAGAAATATTCATTTTTCTTCTGGTTTTTTCTTTACAAACTTGTAACAACATTTTCTATTCATCTTGTCTTGCAATACATCGTTGTGTATGACACAAACTACGCAATGGGACATGGTAGGCAGTCTTTATCAAACTTATCTTTGACGATATATGCAAATATTTGTTAAGAAACATCCAAAAAAAAATACTTCAATGTTAACAAAAGTCACCGTAAGAAATCCAACCTTTTTTCATAGTAAAAAACCCTCTTACAGTAGGCCATTGGCATGAAACACATGAGTATGAATTATTTTATGTTACAATCGTGTTTTTTTTTCCATAGAAATATTAATTTCTACTGTTCGAAAGTAAATGGTTGATGAAAAAAAATTCTTTTTTGACTGACTATTGTCTGAAATTGAGTCAAAAATATTTTTATTTGAAAATCGAACGAATTATACATCATTCCATGTAGTCCTTGGTGTTGATTATGAAACTGTCTTTGACTTTATCCAAAAGTCTGGAACGGGCTTAAATATATGTGCTCACTTGACTGAAGACATCTTTTTGTAATATCTCATAGGAGTAAAATAGTGCAATTTTTTTTGATAACAAAGTGATAAAACACAAGCTTCTCTTTCACAATCTGAATACTTTTTTTTCTCATGTCGTGTAATAGTTTTCTTTCTGCAACTAAAAGCTTTTATTCAAGTCATCAAAAATCTCACTTTCATTTTTATGAAGCACAATCTAAAAGGAGTGTTAAAGTATATAGGTTAGAAATACGAGCTTCCTCCCCTACAGACAGCGACAGACACTCTGGTAATCGATCGTAGACAATGGCGGGCACCTTTGCGATTCTCTCCTTGAGGGTGCGAATAACAACTATATCGTGTTTCACATTTTAATCCTACCGAGATTTCTCTAAGAGGGTGTGGGGTGTGGGTGAATTTGCATGTGATCGTGGCTGTGGATGTGGTTGTTAATTTTCACCACACCCACATCCTGATTTTTTTCTTGATTTGATAAATCAATGAGTATGATTCAATGTCATTTTAAATTTGAAGATAATTCTCAATGTGTTGATAATGTTGATGATGTCGTTGACTTTCTTTGTCAATATTGTTTAGATAGATTTTGTCTTGCATACCTTATAGAACATGTGTGTATGATTTAAAAATTCAATCAATTTGTAAGAGAGTTTTTTTGAAGTATGTAAGTTTCTAGAGTGCTAAAAATACAATTATTTTAGAGAATGTTCATCAAGCAAAAAACAATCTGTTTATGGTGTTAAGGCGAAAATGATTATGGAATCGTCGTTATTAACAGAAGCAACGAACGAATCAGAAATTTCTTGTTCTTCTTATGTAGACATTATTAGAACATTCAACACATTACCAACATTAAAATACATATTAACACCAGATTCATCAGGTTAGGATTTTTTCTGTTTAAAAAAAATCCTTATTTTATTTTTACTTTTAATAATAGTTTCTTCTGTGAAATTTCATCCTCTAGCAATATCGCCACCTGATAAAGAATTGCACTCAATTCATCCGAGATTGGAAACTCAGAAAGTTCTTTTTTTTTATAGGGTATCTTCTCAAAGCTTTGATTGAACGTATTTGTATATAAATGATTTTCAACTGCTCCCGAGGTCGACGGTCGTATCTGACCTTCTTTCTCATAAGAATTCATTACTTAGTTTATGTTTCAATCATATTAAACAAAATAATTTTGTATCATTATATTTGAGCATTTGATTTATGACAAAAGTTCCAGCGTTAAATCGAAATAATCTAATACAATTATTATTATTACAAAATATCAAGCATCTTCCCTTAAATATAGTAACTTTCGTTTTTCTTCTCATTTTGTTTCTAATTTTATTTTCAATCTTAATTTTTCTTTTTCTACAAATTGGCTTTTGTGCTTATGTTCGTAATGCAGAGCCCTGATTAGTGTTTCAATATTTCCATAAATAACACAAAACGCATTGTCGAAATCAACTTTCGATTTTTTCATTAATTTTCATCAAAATGTATTTAAATATTATTTTATTTATATTTGAACCTGATCGATTGCTGAAACAAGAGTTGAAAGCAACAGATCGATTTGTATGATAGACATATAGATTGATCTAGTTTCAATTCATGTATACACCCACACCTATATCCTCACAAGATGATTGCCAATAATATAATTAATTCATATTGTATCCCATTCAATTTTCCATTGAATGATACATTGGATAACATTTTGAAATGTTTTAAAATGAAGTCAATCAGGCTCAAATGTCGAGTTCATCACATCAGCTTCAATATTGTAGTTTCTTATATTTCGAAGTTCTTTTTGCATTTGACTTTAATCAAAAGCAGAATATACCATATTAGTTGATATCAGCAAGCCAATTACAAGAGAATATTTTTGTGTGAATATTCGTGTTAAATCAATGCAAAATTATAATAAGATACTATTAGATCAAAATGATCGATCGTTAAAGACTTTTGTCAAATATAAAATGCAATTTTATAATTTTCTAATGTTTGTTCACTTTCATTGACATTTCTATTTATATAATTTGCCAATATTTAGTGAACATGTTCTAAACTAGTAAAACTCGTTTGTAAATCAGGATGAATTGATGATAAGATCTTTTCTTTGATATTTAAGTGCTCGATTCTGATTTCTTATATGATCATAAAGACAACTAATATGATTATATATTCAAGTTAAATCAAGATTATGATTAGATGATATTTGTTTACGAATATATTAAGTGCGTTTATTATAATTGAGAACATGTTCATATTTATTTTGTCATTGATAGACTATACTGAATATTGAAAATAGACTTGAAAGAAGAGCAATACAAATGATTGTTTTACATGCGTGACTGTCATGGTTCATAAGAGTAGGTTTTGTATTTATATTCGCGTTGTCCTCTTTCCTACATATTAGTTATTATCATTTTAAAGGTCATGCGTCTTATTATTGGACAAAAATTTCAAACAGAAAATTCATGGTTTCGTTTATCTGTTGTACCTTGTGGAAAAGTTCAAATCGTAGTAAAACAAAATCTCAACTTGTCTTGCTATTGAAATAGTCTCATCTGTATATCGACATACAAAAGAGATCGCAAAGTGTTACGTGTTATTATTGATGATTTCATCAAAACTCGCAATGAACAAACATTTTATAGCTATCATAATATAACTATGGCGAATTTCTGAATTTAATATTTCTTTTCATTTGTTTAATTAATATCAAGAAAAATCTTGTTGTAGAAAAACTTAATATCATAGTATACGATTTATGAAACTATGACACGTTGACAATTGAAAGAATTTTTCAATAGTTTTTGGTATGTTCTATTCAATTCAAAATATACCTATTATTTAGTCTACAGTTGTAATCAATAGAGTTTTTTCTTACTAGTACTGGTAGGGAGCTAAATGGTGAGGTTGATCAGTAGATCTGTACGAGAGTTATCGTTCACTTATTTCGTCCTATAATCGTCAAATGGAACCTTTGAATAGTCATGTGTGTCTGTTAATCATTATTGTAATGATGTAAGGCTGCTGCTTTGCTACTATAGAAGTTTTCACTATTTATTTCTATTAGTTTTGTCTCTTTGATCATGTATCGTTAAACAAAAAACTTTATAGAATTACAAAATCTATATTAACTTTTTGCATGGATTTAATAATCATTAAACATCAACATTCATGTTTAATTGTATAATTAATCTGCTTCTTATTCTATAATATTTCCGTAATTATCTGACTCTGAAAAAGTTCGAAATATTTTTCCTGTAAATTAGCAATAGCTGATGCGTACGGTGATACTATGTATTTTAAGGGTATTCCCTCCTGTTTCAATAATGTCTTATGAAAGTTAATCTAGTATATGTGTTTTTTATTGTTTCTTTTTCTATGTTGTGTTAATTGACTATTGACTTGACAGTTTTGGGTTACTTAACGTTACAATTGTCAAAAATAATGCTACATAAGAAATAGGATTTTCGGAGTTTCTATATTTTACATCAACTCCAAAGTTTCTTTTAAAATGATTTCCACTCGGATACAAATCTCTAGTGTGAGTGGATGATGTAAGTATTGGTAAATGTTAAGATAATGGTATTCATTCATTCATACCATTCTACCAATATCACTATATTGGTGTCTCACTATATAATCAAAAAGTATTATTCAAAATTTCTTTTCTAATCTTATTTCAATTCATTTCTGTACCCTTTAGGACTAACATTGAGATATAATGGATAAATTCTTGAAAAGTGAATTCTGTGAAGGAGAATGTAAAATTTTTTATACTACTGCTGAATCTTTTTTTTTAGAAATGCTAGCCATCTTTTTTTCAATAACTCGTGACTTCTTACAGGTATCGAACTCGGATTTTTCGTTGTTGAAAAGAGCAAACATGAGGCTATTGAACTATATAGAATTCATAACATTCAAAGAAAGTTTTCAGAATTGTCTCTTACAAATATTATTTTAATTAAATTATAGAAAGATCTAGGGATTTTATCACGAATATAAGGCTTTCCATATAATTTAAGTCGAGATTACTATGACAAACTCATGAAAACAGATAAAGAAAAATATATTCATTTGAAAACAATCATGAAAATCTTCTTCAAATCCTATGAATTCTATTTAGTTCGATGGTACCACATTTGTTCTCTTCAATGACGAAAACTCAAAATCGATAGGTAGAAGCAATCAAAAGTTATTTCAAAAATGATGATTGGGATTTTTGAAAAAAAATTCCACAATAGAAATATGAATCACCCATACAAAGAATAGATAATAGCAAGGTAAGATAGATGAATTTCATCGATTAGTCACATTTGAATAGGTAAATTGAAAAGTGTCATATACATGCATTCATAAGCAAAAAAACCATGATTGTGATAACAATAGAATAGTGGAGAAAAAAGGTAAAGTATGATATCATTGAGGGAGTAATTATCATATTGGAAACTTGCTATCTACATATGATTGGTATGATGCATTGTTGTTAATATATCTGGATTATTCCCCAACTACAGTGCTTGAATATGTATAAATACTATTCTTTGCATTGATGTAGATTTAGTTTAAGCTAGTGATATCCAATCAAATAAACAGGCAACGTTATATCAAAATTATTATAGATATAACTCAATCGACGATAAACACTCATGCATAAACATATCTTTATCTTGTTTTTCATTGTTCTCTTAGCATTTATGTTCACCAATGGTATACCATTGGCACACATTGATAATGAAAACGATTCGAAATTGCATACATTAGTTCTTCGTAATGATTTTAATTCGAATAAACCCTTTAAAGCAGTCAAAGTTGTTCGTCGAGATAATGAAGATGTTCCTGAAGATTCAAATGGAGATGCGAACTTCACCTCAGATCAACGTCAATTTCAGAATGAGACGTTATCAGCACATCATTTCTATCGTGCTCGTCATTGTGCTCAACCTCTTCAACTTAATGATACACTTAGTCGTTCGGCTCAAGACTTTGCTCAACAGCTTGCTGATACGAATCAATTTCATCATAGTGGAACTGAAGGTGTCGGTGAAAATCTATACATGGCAAGTAATTCAAATGGTATCAAAATTAATGGTAAGTCATCTTCAAATCATCAGATATATTCATCATATGTGATTATTCTAACATTGTAGGATCTGCAGCAGTGACTGCTTGGTACAATGAAATTAAAGACTACAATTTCAATAATGGAAGCTTCTCAATGGCTACAGGTCACTTTACACAAGTTGTGTGGATCAAAACGCGAAGTATTGGTGTGGGTATTGCTTATGGAAATGAAGATACTTCTGTCTATGTTGTTGTTCGATATTCACCTCCGGGCAATTATGAAGGTCAATATCAAGAAAATGTTCGTCCAGAAGGCAGTTGCTAAATTGATTATTCCTATTGATAATCTAGCAATTTGAAAGAGAACTCGTGATTTCATCTATCTGTATCTACTTTTTTAAAGTTTCTTAATCAATAAACCATTGTAAATAGATATAATGTTTATTTTCTGCAACGTCTAAGTTCTAATACTTTTATTAGCTGTATTAAGCATTTTCTTCTCTTCTGTTGGTTCTACATTTGTGCTTGTTTATTTGCTTATTGTTTTTCTTTTTGGATATTTCGTACTAGAGGCTACATAAAGAAGAATCGAATAATGGGATTTTTCACATTATTGATTGAGAATCATTCTCCGGAAGATAAGCTACATGAAAATGCTCATATTCTATTTCGGCAAAATAAAATGAACGTTTATGGCGAACAAAATATCTTGAAATGCATAGTACTGATCAATGTGAATCTTATCGAGATTCAATAACAGTTATTTGTTCGGATATATGTAGTACATGTTTACCGTTGTTTATTTTGTGCCCCAAGGGAAAAAAATGAATAATGGATTGAATTATGATTGTTAAATTCCAAATGTTTTTTCATCGAATAAATCGATTTCAAATAAATTTAAAAAAAAACAATATCTATTCATTAGACAATTGATGGGCATAGCTATTCGGAAGAAGTGTTATTTGAATTTATAATTTATAATTTTATTATGGAAACAATTAGTAGGCGGAGCAGTAATTCCCGTTTATGTCGTATAAACTCACATGCAATTGTTATGTATGTGTTGAAACAACTTGAAGGACTTTTCTCTAGAAATCCAAAAGAAACAAAAAGTCCCAAACTGAACTCCTCATTTTCCAATACTTTTTCATAAACAACTGATTCGATTGTGATGTAGCCAGAGAACCATAGGCTCTTGCTAGATTTGCTCGAACTGCCTTTAAAACAGATGTTAACCATCTCGAAATATTAGTTTCTTGTTGCATTGGGATTGATCTTCTAGAAACAAAAGTCCGATGAATTTTACCTATTAATATATCCAAAGTTTCTTTTTCTTTTCTATACAAAATTAAACAATATTTTGTCATATGTAATATACTTCAGAAACGAACCTCATACCGTTGACGGTGTGAGCACCTTTTTCAACGAATAAAAATTCTTCTTTTCAAAAAAATCCCATAGATCATTCTTAAAATTGTTGTTATTCGTAAATATTTATTTAAAGTGCAAAAAAAAATTTTGTCGGCATTTCATTTGTTCACTATAACATAAATAGCGAGAGTAAACAATAGCAATTGATCTAACAGAAGAACTAAAGTAATAGATAAATAAACCAACAAGTACACATAATTTTCAACTGTAGCTATCTTTAATCGAGTTAAGGAATCATTGAGAAATCTTTCTTTGTTTTATCAAGTGCATTATCACCTGCACGGTATGACTTTTTTTCTTCAAAAATATTTTCGGGATTTAGCGAAACTAAAAAAAATCAATCTCGCAAGACAATATTAGCTATATGATCGTAGAGAATTCAATCTTCTCGAGTTTTCTTTTTTGCTTATTCCATTATGAAAAAGCTAGATTCGAAATGTTCTACTCAATTCAATCGCTTCTGTTCGAACAAAAAGTGTCATCCAATGGATCCATGCGTTACATGTTTCATTTTTTTTTTGCTGATATGATGTGGAATTGTTTACATAGATCTCTTAATCTCTGTCACGTCTTGTGCTGCGTATCAATGAAGAAGAAGTAATAGGTCAATATCAGTTTATTGACGTGTTAACAGTAACAAGAACAAAAAGATAATGTTGCGACAAATTACGCAATCAATAGAAAATATATGAAAAAGGAAATACGCAATACAAAGAGAATAGAAAAGATCAAAAAGAAATACGTCATGTGAGACTAGATAGGAGAAAGAACGAAACAATATATGTATTATCTAGCTACTCAGAATGTATAACAAAATCTAAAGAGAACGAAAGAAAA
>CAJNOL010003647.1:9090-20846 GCA_905250125.1 Rotaria sordida
GGGATGATTCGGAGGCAGAGCTTTTTTCGTGATTTCGAGATCTTTTTCGTAAAATTCAAGTGCTTTCGAGTAGTCATCCATGTTGTTATACACGAGACCGATGTTGTTGTAGGAAGTAGCCAAATCGGGATGATTCGGTGGCAGAGCTTTTTCTCTTATTTTAAGTGATTTTTCGTAAAATTCAAGTGCTTTCGAGTAGTCACCCATGTTGTTATACACTCCACCGATGTTGTTGTAGGAAGTAGCCAAATCGGGATGATTCGGTGGCAGAGCTTTTTCGTAGATTTTATGTGCTTTTTCGTAAAATTCAAATGCTTTCGAGTAGTCACCCATATCCTTATACACTCCACCGATGTTGCTGTAGGAAGTAGCCAATGAGGGATGATTCGGAGGCAGAGCTTTTTTCGTGATTTCGAGACCTTTTTCGTAAAATTCAAGTGCTTTCGAGTAGTCACCCATGTTGTTATACACTTGACCGATGTTGCTGTAGGAAGTAGCCAAATCGGGATGATTTGGAGGCAGAGCTTTTTTCGTGATTTCGAGATCTTTTTCGTAAAATTCAAGTGCTTTCGAGTAGTCACCCATGTTGTTATACACTTGACCGATGTTGCTGTAGGAAGTAGCCAATGAGGGATGATTCGGTGGCAGAGCATTTTTAGTGATTTCGAGACCTTTTTCGTAAAATTCAAGTGCTTTCGAGTAGTCACCCATGTTGTTATACACTTGACCGATGTTGTTGTAGGAAGTAGCCAATGAGGGATGATTCGAAGGCAGAGCTTTTTCGTAGATTTTACGTGCTTTTTCGTAAAATTCAAATGCTTTCGAGTAGTCACCCATGTTGTTATACACTTGACCGATGTTGCTGTAGGAAGTAGCCAAATGGGGATGATTCGGAGGCAGAGCTTTTTTCGTGATTTCGAGACCTTTTTCGTAAAATTCAAGTGCTTTCGAGTAGTCACCCATTTCGTTGTAGGCTGAGCCGATCCAGGAGTAGGAGTTAGCCAAGTCGGGATGATTCGACGACAGGGCCTTTTCTCTTATCATAAGTGCTGTCTTGAAATATTCAAGTGCTCTCGAATAGTTACCCATGGAACAATGCGCTGCACCAATATTTTGGTAAATTTCAGCCAACGTTGGATCATCTTTCGGTAGAGTTTTTCGGTACGTTTCAAGAGCTGTTTTGTAGAATGATCCTGCTTCTTTGTATTGTCCTTGCTCGTATTTCACCTCTCCAAGCATATTATAGATACGTGCTGTAGCAGTGTCGTTGGTTGTCTGTTCTAGTAGCGCGAGATACAATTCCTCAGCTTTACCGGATTGACCTATTTGCAATAGTAATTTACCCATTCGGTACCAGCCGCTGCCATCGACCTCTTCTCGTATACGGTCGGTTAATTGACGAAGCTGTTGGTCATCATCTGAGGTAAGTTTAAGATCCACTTCATAAAGTGGACTTTTCTTATCAAGTTTTCGAATGTCACCAATTCGAAAAACGCTGTGCATTGAGAAGAGAATTTCCTCCTCATTCTTGAAATAACTCACCTCCTGGATGGAGGCGAAAGGAGTCGTTGAAATTGTAGGATCAATAATTATTTGAAACAGAATACCGACCATATTGGTTGAGCGTAAAGAGTTGTTGACGAATTCAATTGAAACATCACGATTTTTGCTGGTAGATAAGAAGTTGTTAAAAGAAATAAGCCCGCCTTTATTATTTGTGAGCTTTTCAAAATCTTCTTTCGAGAAACCTTGTCCTCGAAAGACTGTAAAGACTTTCCCATGATATTGACTGACCTGTTCTTTGTGCAAATGTTCAATTTGTCGATGTATATCACATAAAAAAAAGCCCATGGGAATTATAATATCGCCGTTGAGTGTCTGTAGTGCACCATTTAACATTTTGTATGTAAAGCATTCTCTTGTATACCACCATATGGCATTGGATGCTTGATATGCACGTTGAAATTCATGAATAATTTTCAATTCTTTGTTGTTATCTTTGTATTCTTGTTGGCAATACGTAACTAAATCTCGAGTGGCATTTTGATCATGTTCTATTTCAAGGAGTATTTCCTTGAATATTTGTGAATACATAAAAGTAGGTTCCAGCTGATCAAGATTTTTGCTAGAACCTCCTTCAGTTAGACTAACAATGCTCACCGGTATATTGTCCTGGTTGCATTGTTTGATAGCCATTTTCAACTTTTCGCAAATGTCTTTGATGGATGTGTGAACACCTTTGATCTTTGCATAATTTTGAGTCCATTCTTTATGTCGTTGTTTGTTGCCACAAAATATAAATATGGCATTTAATTTTGTCATATCATGAATTGTTGGCACTAGATGTTGGCCAATTGCACCGGAAGAGATAACAAATGAAATCTCCTCTTGGATTTTCGTTCAATAGTTGAATACATTGGTCAAGTGTTGTACATTGTTGCACTTGATTTACAACTTCTCGCAATTGTACCATTGTATTTTTGCAGTCTTCGTTTGTCATATCAATGTTTCCATCAACCCAAATAACTATATAACCTTCAGCCACGTGCAATCTTTGACGTCGACTCATTTTTAATCGATTTGTATTGTAGAGACGAAACTGTTATTTTGATAAGTACTACTTTTTGCTATTTATAAGTTTGATGTCGACTGGATTTTTTCTTTGTTGACACTCAATTGAAACTATTGTTATCAACAAGATACGAAAGAGAAAAAACCCAAGTATATCATCTATTTTATGATTATTCTTTCCAACTTTCGTTTGCTTTTTATTTATGTAGCTACTTGAATCTTATCTCTCGTACTGACAAGAACGAACAATAAAACATAGAGGTTGCCAGCTCGACAATTTTTATTATGGTTACAATGGACATCATGAAAGCAGGAAAGATATGTAGATTTATATGATGAAGAATATAATGTTTAGAGTAATAAATTTTTACTTCAAATATAATTACAAATAATGCAATGTTTCATACTTCCATGTCATTACAATGATTTCAATTGAGTAGGTATCTTAGTTCATTAACTAGACATTGTAAACATCTTGCTATTGAATAAATCAATTTAGAATTAATTTACAAATTGTGTACTATGAAAATTCATTCTTGAATTATTTCCTACTTCGATGATAGACATTCGGTGAATATAGCAGAATAAAAATAGGGAAATAGAAAAATATTAGATAATTCATTATGTTACTTTTCTTCTCGTATTTTTTATTATTAATTTAAAAGTAAATGAAATATTTCAATAAGCATTTTTCATATAAAGATTGTTTTGAAAAGCATTGACGAAAAAGAAATTTCTCGATTTCCATCACAGTTGGTCCAAATACACTACATTTATTTCTAATGAAAAAAGAGTGTTTGAAGCTTTTTCCTAAGAAATAAACCAAACATGTCAAATGGAAATTACTCGTCTAATGTCGTTTATTTATTTATTTATTTTTTCTAGAGACAAAAAAGATCTACACATACGATCACACCTACCCAAATTATTTTGAAATGTTCAAAGTTGATAGATTCTCTAAGACTATGTTTTATATTCTATTGAAAATAAGATTTCAGAACATGGCAGATTTACGATTCTACTCCGGTGCTATACTTTGCTGTAAAAAAAGACATGCAGACTTTGATCGATAAGATATTGTAACAATTTAAAAGTTACCATAACGCATTTATGAACTTTTGCCATGTCATGTACTGCTGAACAGTTTTAATTCTAATTTGAATCGATACTCATAATACAATAAACTATTGAGATAGGATAATCATTACTTAAATTAAAATTTTAAGTGAAAAAGAATTTATATTTTAGTTTTCAATGCTGATTTTCAGTATGACCAATATTGTCGTAAGGTTATATAAGTAAAACTCATAGAATGAATATAATATCATTCAGAATTTTGCTGAAACGATGCTCGAGATATTTACAACACGAATCTTTCGTTCTGTATTCAATGAATTCATAGTTCTGTTACGTTTTCGTCTGAAAATGCAACTAAGACAAATAAGATCAACAGAAAAAAAGCACTTTTTTGTTGTTATTGTCATCAAGGTTTTTTTTTCTTTCTTTTGATTTTGTTAATATTTCAACTCAACACTATTTATAATATTACATTAATTTTTTTCTCACTATGTTAGTTCATTCATAGATATCTAATACTGCTAGATCATTCACTTTTTAATGTTAACATCGAAAAATTGAAGAGAAAGACGATGTAAGACAAAGTGTCAAAAAAATGAAAGAAAGATATTCTCGAAACTGAAACTAGAAACATAAAAAAAGAAGTCAACTGTTATTTAGAAATTATTTTGATTGAGATATAAAAGCAATAAGACTCCTAAATACTAAGATTATGTATGCGGTACTATCAATACATAAAACAGAAAACTATGAAAGAAGTGTAAGAGTCAGACTTTCTCGACAACAGATGCCGTTTTGTATCATAAGATGAATCGATGTTTGCACGACATCTTTGTAATAGGAAAAAGAAAGAGATGACTTCGGAATGATTATCATATTTTTACGATATATTAAGTGATAGATTGGTGGCTATTGAAACCCACTTCCTCAATGAAAGAGCAAGGCTTCTTGATTACAAAAAGTTTTCGGTATAAAATAGCAGCGGAACAGTTTACTATTGAATATAGTGAATACAGAAAGATTGTTGCACTATTTGCCAACATTTAGCTTCATGATAAAATCATAAATAGAATAAAACGGAAGCAGAATATTTCAATTTTATGCAAATTAATATTTTGCAGAAAGAAAATATTCAATTTCTTTAAGTTTAAACGTCATTTATACTGAATGAAATATTGACAAAAAAAAACAAATCTCATATTCTGTAGTCACTATTTTACTCTCTCTTTTTTTAAATTTTTTTACGACGTTAAATGCTGTTGTTTTCTTTCGTTGATACCTACCCAGGACGAGCAATCCGACAGTCGGATTCCGTCGGATCTTGCCAGAAAAATTATCGGATCGGACAGGGATTCATCGGAATTTGTTGGGATCCTTGGTACAAGATTCCGACAGGAAGTTGTCGGATGTCGGAAGGGACTCAAGTCCTGTCGGAACCCTGAAAATTCGACACTTTCCAACGTCCGATAACTTCCTGTTGGAATCCTGTACCAAGGATTCCGACAACTTCCGACGAATTCACATCGGATCCAATGGGATGAGTTCGACCTGGGTAGCTTTTTTTTATAGCAAAAAGCGAACTGTGGACACTTGAATTTGAAAAAACAAATTACCTTTGACGATTTTTGTCGATACAAAATACATCACGAAATATTATTGACTGTTGTGAGAAAGAATTAAATGGTATTGCAATCTGATTCGATGGTAGTACTACCATTAGATACACTTAAGTTTGTTGATGTCGGATACGATGATTGGTTTTTTCTAAGAGACTCGTCGGTGACGAGCGCAGAGCAAAAACTGCTCCAGACCATGAAATCAGCTAACATCGGACAAATCTATTAGGGACACACTTGGTTCGAGTCAGAGTGCTTCCAATGTTACCTGGTACATACAGCAGTGTCCGAATTTTTTAGAATCTGAACTCTTGAGAAACTCTAAATTCAAAGATCAATAAAAAATACAACCAAAGAAACTCACAGAACTCACGAAATCCAAGGAACTCATAGAACCCAAGAAATTCAGAGAAATCGAAGAATCCAAGGAATTCGCAGAACCCGAGGAACTCAAGCAACTGAAGAAACCCAAGTAACCCACATAATCTTGACAGTAAGGGTGAGGGCTATGTCTAAAGTACATAAATACTCTTTCGGCCATTGCTGGAAGTCTATGTCGAGAGTCAGTATGGCGATATTAATATTATCCAGAAAATCACCTATGTCTAGCAATCTGTAAGCCAGATGTTAATTCCAGCACAGATGCTGCCGACACATTTGTTTTGATTAAATTGTGTGGGATCGATGGTTAAAATGAAGGCAAGGATGTAAGCGACAGTGAGGACAAAGGAAAGGGTGAGGATAAGGATATTGTCGGGATCCACTTGCAGTACGCCTTCAATGCATTGAGACAACAGGATGTTGTCAGAAGCCGCCGATAGAGAGAAAATATGGTGGAGAAGGTTGTGGGTATGGGTGTGGGTGTGACTTAAGAGAGCCCACACCCTATATCACCACAACTGATATCTTTCGATTTATCATTTTTTGCTATATGTGACATTCGTTCAACCGTTTATATATTACGTTGTATGCCTAATCTTATTCATTTTAAGTTTCTTCATGGAATACGAGTAGTTGCCTTGTCATTTGTTAATGATTTGGTCAATGGTTATACGTGGCAACATATATTTGAAATGCATACTCCATTTTTATGTAAATTTGATTTTCATATCTCAATCGAGAAAAACTATCCAAAATTAGATTTAGACATGATCGTAAATTCATTTCAATATTTCCTTAAAAAATATCCCAAATGGCACCTGATTATTGATCGATGGACACCTGAGGCCATAGATCTACGTGATGACAGAGATACACGTAAGTAAAATTGCTTCAAATAGGGAAGAACGAATATAGAAAACTCGGCATCAAATAGAAATTTAATTAGAAGAGTGGATGTAGGTGTGAGTTATCTGGTCATCAACACCCACACCCTCGCATGTTGTGTAATCACTTTTTGGTGATTTTTGCACCTCCTTCCTTTTATCATCACTTTTCTTTTTTTTCTATCAAACTTCATTTGTGTATAATATCATCACAAAATATTTGATGATGTTTTGTTAATTTGTCTTTATGAGATTTTTTCACGATGTCATCATTTTGATTAAATCCTACTCACTTCTTTTTTCATCACTCGTCTCTTTTTGACTATCCCTTCTTTCTACCTCGTGATATATAAGAAAGACACCGTATGAATGAGAAACTTAAATATGCAGCCTTTTTAATGTTTTCCCTGATTTCATGGCAACATTTTTGCTTCTGAATGATTTCATGATGAACAAGGATATTGCGATCGAGAAATGACTCCATTGTTGAATGATTTCCGGTTTTTCTCATCAGATATCCTAACATTTTTTGTTTTCTATTCCCAATTTCTCAAAAATAACCGGTTGCTCTCCTCACCATCAATAAAGTTGACTCCCATCGAATTCGGACTGTTTCGGAACATTCATATCATTGAAATAATATAATACCTGTCAAGTTAAAAGTAGATGACAATTAAGGATACGTTAGTCAGTGAAGAAGAGATTTCTATTATTAGATCTTTAATTCCTAAGTTAATAATCTTTATGAAAAGATCTCCTGTCGCAGAATATTTAATATCGCACGCTCCACGTCCCCTTTCCTTGAGTTTTTAAAATATTCTTAACAATTAAGATCGTGGTAAAGATTAGTGAGAAATGACTGAGACTCGTATAACGTGGTATTAGAACCATTAGTCAGATTCAATATTTCGTCATAAGTAACATCTTATATTGTGCCGATGGACATATTATCTTATGTGATATCTTTTCTTTCTCACTGTGTCACTATACAATCAGTGACATGTGGTGTTCATAATCGCGTTACTGTTACGTTCATCTATGCATGATTGAACCGTCTTCTCTCTCTGCCGTAATGAACATCTCATTCTATATCATCATTCACTCGTATATAATATGTATTGTTCTCACCTATCTATTCTTATGCTGTGTTCTTACTCTATTGTTCTTCTATATGTGTTCTCTTCTTGATCTTATTACCTTTTCATTCTTACATTGTTCTCGTCTTGACCTCATATTCTTTCCTTTCATCCTTTCTTATTCTACTCCTGTATATAAGCGTGTGCTTTATATGTAAACGATACGATTGTATGATGTGGGGGAATAGAATAAAGTGTATCACCAATCACACTGACATCCTTTGTATCATTGATCGTCACAAGACGATTATATGATATGAAGGAATAGAATAAAGTGTAACTCCATCAACACTAACATTTCTTCTATCATTTTTCGTCACATATACAACATCGATTAATAAGAAAATCAAGAATGTATCATCATAGAGAAGTCTTATGATTTCACTCTCTTTTGAAGAATAAACATGTTACAACGCTGTTCTCAATGATAGGACATTGATTTTAAAAAAATCACATTATAATTTCTCCTCTCTTCTCAAGATAGCAAGAAAGATCTCTTAAAGTAAAGAAGAAAGCGACGATATCATCTTCGATTATCAGAGATCTATCTTTCTATTTTCGACGATAGATCAAACTCAAAAACAGATCATTCGAAAGTCAATGTTCGATTATTAGTAAGAGATCGGAAATAAATTTATTCTCCGAAGAAGGAAGAAGTTATACCATTTCTCGATGTTCGTGTACTCTAGTTTTGATTTTTTGAAATGATTAATATTACATGCAGACTATGATTGATTGATGAAGATGTAATCTTATTATTGGAAATACCGAGTTCAAATAAATGTTGTTAGACAACTGAATAAACTATTGATTTATCAAATGTATTTAACCGCTTTTGATATGAATGGATTGTGAACAGTCAAAAATGTCCATAGTTTCGACTTTTCACACATGGTTTGTATCAACGCGTAAAACTGATCATTGCTAGAATGAATTAAAACGAGGCGCATTAAAGCGATGCGCACACAGTCAAAAATGTCCAAAAATTAGCGTTTTAACACGTTAATCTGTACAACTAGAGGTCTAAGTTAATGACCAGATTGGCGACGATGGCTCCAAATTTCAAAACTTTTTTTCACTTATCGACTACGGCAGCTGCTCAGCCAATCGGCTTACACCTCTATGTACAATGCGAAGAAATATTTTTCTGAAAAACGTAATAATGAGATTGAAATGTACCGAAAAGGCAACTATTAAAACGCCAAATTTCGGACATTTTTGACAGTGTAGAATGAGTTAAAAGGAAAAAAAGTAAAATTTATTGGAATGCGTTAATTTTACTTATCGAAGTTTTTATAGAAATCTTTGATTATTTCACAGAGGACGAAATTAAGACAAAAAAGGTCACTCCTACTAATAAAGAATTGATATGATGATATAAAATATTAGACCACACAATTTTGTAAATGTTTTCTTATCTCTTTTTTTTGTGCTTTTATCAGTAACACGCATATTCTAGCCTTTATTGTCAATCTATTTGTGCAGAAGCAAAAAAATGACTGATGAGAATGAAGGCGATGCTATTCTGAGTACAGCGTCACTCATCAATTCAAATGACAAAGATCAAACAACATCAGGTGTTCGAACTAATAGCATCATTATTGTCGATCCTGATACATCTGTCTGTTCCGTTGTTCAATCAATCAATAACGATGACAACAATAATAATAATGATGATACACCGCCAGTATTTTCGATTCGAACAATTTACAAAAATTTGTTGACTCTCTCATTGGCCTTTGTACTATTATTCATAGCCTACAATGGCATAACAGTACTTCAATCAAGTTTAAATACAAAACACAACGTTGGTATCAACTCCCTTATTATCAGTAATGCTTGTGTAATTGTGAGGACACATGATTTGATAAGGAAAAAAAAGGATAATTCTTGTTTCTCTTTCTCTTTCACTCTCTTTTTCTCAGTTTAGCTCCATCTTTCTTACTGGTATTTCAATAAATATTTTTGGACTTAAATGGAGTATTATTCTTGCCGAAGCTGGTTATGTTTCTTATGTTGCAGCCAATATTTATCCTCTACCTTCACTCATGTATATCAGTAAGTCTTATTTTGAATAGAAATTTCTACTAAATTGATTAATTTTTATTTTGTTTTAGGTGCAGCTCTGGTTGGTCTTGCTGCTGGTCCATTGTGGACAGCTAAAGCGACCTATCTCAATCGAATTGCTAACTATCATGCACAGCATAAGCATCAAAGAGTTGAAGTGTCTGTTAGCTTATTTTTTGGTATATTTTTTGGTTTCCTTGGTACAAGTACCATTTGGGGTAATATCATTTCGTACTTTGTACTCAATCAATCAAATTATCCACAGAAAGTTAATTGTGGTATCTATTTCGATCCACGATCATCTATATCCACTAATATAACTGGAGATATCAATGAGATAACAGTAAGATACGTTTTATTTTATAAAAAAATAAATCAAACACATGTCCGTTATTGTACATTGAAGCGTTATATTCTATGTGGAACATTCACTGGAATGGGTATCCTCTCGATGGTACTTCCATTTTTGATACTCGATCAAGTTGAACTTTCTAAACGACGTAAGTGATCTTTATTTGTCATGAGGAGAATTAGTGATTGATAGAATTTTGTTTAATAGAGCCCGTTGTACAATCATTGAAGATGGGTTTTGACGTATTAAAATCATTGATTCGATGGAAATATGTTGGACAATTTAATCTTACTCCACTGGCAATGTGGACTCAGATACAGAGTGGCTTTCTCACAGCTCAGGTTACACGGGTAGGAATCGAATTGAATTATCAATTTTTAAGTTTCATTTTATTTACAAATGATGTTATCACTTTTTCGTAGTTGTTGAGCTTCTCATCTTCCATGTCATTAGGTACTATTTTTGGCTTCTATCACATGAATTTAAGATAGTTGCTTGTAGACAGATCTCGAAACGAGACATCCGACCTAACCTAGCCTGAAGTTTGACGTTGACTTTGACATTAATAAGTATCGATGTCACTTGAAATTGTCTACATGAATGTCTAATATGAGAAGAACACATATGATTAAATTCTAGTTAGTTAAAATTCAATTATCACTCTAAAACAAATATATAAGTAACATTATCGGGAGAAATTTTACTGTTTATTTAAAGATGATAGAAATTAATGCGCAATTTCTGAGACATGTGGCTGCGTTGAAAGAGAATTTAGTTTTAATGATCTTCTAATCAACAAACAAAACTCGTCTTTGTATTTAATGATGATCTTCTCTGTGTATTTGTATACAGGATATCTGAAAAGTAACATCCTATTTTTCATCGATCATTACTTTAAAAAGATCACAAATAACATAATATTTTATTTACTATATTGAAGTGTATAATATTGTATTTTACAAAAATTTTCTCCCATAAAAATTCTGCTTCATTGTTAAAAGTGAACAGACATGAAAACATTTTGTGAAGTGTTCTGCAGAGTATTGAAACAATTAATCAAACCTATCTTCTCTCAGATTTCGATTATTCTTTGAATCAGAAGTCTCAATTTTTAATACAAATTCTATTTTAGAAATGTGAGCGAGTCTGAACAAAGCGGATTCGATCACCTGAATCTAAAGAAACGCATGTTGTATTAAAACAGTTTTATGTCTAAGATACATAAGTAGTTAAAGAACGAACATAATGACTCATTCAATCTACTGTTATTTTACCTCATTATATAGTCTCTCAATGTAGCTACCTTTATTTTTGAGTAATCAATCTCAGACTCAAATGATCTCCAACACAACATAAGTTTTCTTTAAGATCAAGCGAAGCATTTGAAACTGGATTTGTTTCGCTATCTCTCATTTCTGGACAAGTATCCAAATAAAAAATTTCACACTTGTTAACTAAAAAATGGTTGACATCTCAGAGAAGATACTTTTAACAAGTAGTGTTAATATAATTTAAATCAATACACCAAAGGTGTTTATGTGTGTTCATTTTTAAGAACACTCTATTTCCTTATGAATCTTGAATTTTTTGTTGATTCTGCTATCATTTGAATAGTTCTTCTTATGAAAGGAGGAGGGGCGATAAGGCCATTTTTCAACCCCAGATATTTTCA
>CAJNOL010003648.1:0-20836 GCA_905250125.1 Rotaria sordida
ACTACGCATCATTGAAAAGAGAACTTTTGTAGTGCGTAATCTCATCTAGAGATGCAACGATGACGATGAAAAACCGTTTCACCAGTCTAAGACGATAACCGGTCGACCGTTAACCGTATTGAGTCGATAATCAGTCAACGGTGAAATCCGATAAATATCTTTAAACCTACGGTGAAGACCGGTGTGTTAGTTAACTTAGATGCTATTAAAACAATAGAGACTACTGGTATCCGTAAACAGGTCTTCACCATAGGTTTGAAGATGTTTACCAGCTTTCATCGTTGACCGGTTACCGTTTCACCGATTGATCGATTTGACCGGTTAACGTTTCAGTACGGTTAACCGTCGACCGGTTAATCGTCACCGTTGCATCTTTAATTTCATCCAAGAAAAATGATAAAAACTATAAATAAATGAAGATACTTATATACTTTTACCCAATGTATTCCCTATATAGTACTCGATGCACTGTGAGCCGCCCTACGAAAGTGTATGTATGAGCTTTAAAACGAATTAGACCAACAACATTTGACAGGAATGATTTCTTTTCTCCGAAAATTCCATGATTTTTGATAAAAAGTTGTATTTTCAATTTCGAAACATGTTATTTTGTTTTTCTTCAAATGTCTTCATTGGATAGAGCAAATAAATTTTATCAGACATAAGTTTCACAAGGATCCATCATTCTAATATGATTTTCTAAAAATAAGATCTTCGTCAGAGACTAAAGCAGAGTGGTCGAATACTTTTTTACCGATTGTAGATCGAAAGATATATAGGTCTAATAGATATTGGAATCGATGTAATAATGTGAGTGTGGATAGGTCTCTCGGCGCATTGGTGTAATCAGTATAAATGTCAATAGTTTCTGGAGTATAGCTGAGAATATCATAATCATTACGCACAATTCATACCGTACAAGTCGAATCTATACTTTACAGTAAGAATCGACACATCCATTTTCCACAATTGAACTAGTGTGTAAATTCCAATATCTGACTTCAGATATTGAATATCTTACATGAGATAATTAGACATTCCGATTCTCTCATAAGACACTTAGATAATCATTGGCTATCTCACTGAAGGTGAGTACCTAGAAACACTGATATACAGCATAGATATTGACCAAGGGTGCGTAGCGCTATAATTACTTCAATAACTGCTGATATATTACGTAGAAACACACAGTTGAAAGGTACAACAATGATATAGTTTTGTTTATTTATTTTTAGTAACATAATCGTGTTTATGATTGTCAAAAAGGTCGAAAGAGTATTAGTTACACATCATATTTCGAAAGGAAATAATCCTAGATTGTCTGAAGATGATGAAAATAAGGCTATTAAATGTTTAACACAATGTATTAAAAATTTTCATTTCACACGTGATAAACATTTACCATTTACAGAACCAGATGATCTTATTGAATTGTTTTTTATTTTTATTTATAGAAAAAGACACCACTACCATAAAACTAGTGATACAGATAGCGACTAATTATAACCAGTCCCATGATACCAGTTTCATCAACATTAATATCAAATAATTTATGTACAAAATGTTTGCTTGATGAAAATTATCAAACAGATGAAAATAATAAAAACGATGAGTCCAACAAAGAAAAAGGAAATGATGCAATAATAGACGATAATGCTCAATTAACAACTATCATCATGTCTTCTTCATTATCAATCAACTGTCAACAATGTCAAGCAATATTATCATTAAAAGATTTTCAATTAACTGGACATGATAATCTTTCAATATGTTATAATTGTTATCTACATGGTAAAGAATATGAACAATTATCGAGCATTCATCAAGATAATAGTAACTATAAAAAAGAGCCAACAACCGTTTCATTTGAACCAATCAATGGATCCCAAACTATTACAGAAGAAATTAACAATATAAATAAACGTGAACGGGATAACAGTAATCGTCATCTACCATTATCAAATGAATTATCAAAGAATGACGTTACATATACTGCTCTTTTAATTGCCATCGATTGTTGGCCGGGTGATTGTATTTTTGATAGACAAGTTGCACCAGATCGTTGTATAAAACGTTATGATAACTATCTTGCTGATATGATGTCTAAAATTAGTGGCTTGCCCATTACTGCAGAGCAATTACCTAATATCTCTCCATATGGTATTGTTATCGATCATATGCATAATTATGAGCGATGTTCAGCTCGATGTATTGCTACTGAACATGTTTTGTCTTGCTTCCAATCAAGTACGTTTTTTGGTTCTAGAGTCTTGACATCGTTTACATCGATGATGAAGCCCAGATGTCCAGAAGGAAAAAGATTTCTAATTGTTGGTGCAGGTCCGGCTGGTTTATTCATGGCCATTCAATGCTTATTACGAGGACATGCTGTCACTTTAGTTGAACGAAGAACAATGTATAATCGTGCTGTCGCATGTGGTTTGCTCGAAACAGAAATGAAATTCTTCCAATTGATAGGTTTACCTTCGTGTTTTTTTATTCGTGCTATACATGATGCTAAAGACATAGGTGTTTACATTGCGGATATCGAAGAGATTATGATGAAGATAGCCATGAAGATGGGAGCATTAATCTATCTAGGATGTCAATTTGAACCTATTCGTCAAATGATTTCAAGTTCTTCTGAATCGAAACCTGGTATTCGTTGTTGGGATGGTTCATCAGTTCATCAAGAAATCTATACTGCTTACGATGTTTTGGTGTATGCTACAGGCAACACTAAATCGATTCCGCTAGATTTGTTTAAAATGGAACCACCTCGACTCTTTTCTGAGGTCTTTAAAGAATTTCATTATTTATGGTCATCCGATTCCGAATCATCTCTCTGTAATAATTTCGTTGATGATTTCCGCCACATATATCGTCGAAGTCATT
Organism: Rotaria sordida; assembly: GCA_905250125.1. Classification (NCBI taxonomy): domain Eukaryota; kingdom Metazoa; phylum Rotifera; class Eurotatoria; order Philodinida; family Philodinidae; genus Rotaria; species Rotaria sordida. Next base: position 2,896 of record CAJNOL010003648.1, read on the forward strand.
CGTATTCACAGGGATCGTCCATCATCAATCCGTCACGTGATTTGAGCCGTAATTGCAGCTCAATCAGAGAATTTCTTTTAGATACATCTTATAATGGGGGTGCGATGATAGTTAAAAGACTTGGAAAAAAAGAAAAATATTTAGACCATTGGTTACGTACTGTCAAGCAACAGAGTATATTATTGTTAAGTCGACGACCATTACTTGCAGTAGTCGCTCATATTCCAGCGTCTGTATTCCTTTCGAGTCGGCCACGTCAACAAGTTACCAAGATACCAGATGACTGGATATATGTTCAATGTTTTCAATCGTCTGAAAGTATTAACAATGATCATATACATACTATTCAATGCGAAGGACCATTGCCAATTCATTATCCTTTAAATACCAAACAATTTCCCGTTTATAAATTTTTTACTAGTCTTTTGAAGAATTATTTCAGTTTGTCTCTAAATAAAACCCGATGGCAACATTGGTGTCAACAAGATGCACGCTTCAAAAATTATTCTCAACGTTCTGTACGCGCCTTCCCACAACGGTTTGAAACATTGCTCCAATATGGACGATTATATATCAAACAAACAGAAACAGGTGATATTATATTTGACGATGTGCGGTCGAAAAGTAGTATGTGGGGTTATTTCACAGATCCTATTAATTCTACACAAAAGGAATATTTCATCATAGGTGATAGCTTATGCACACCCTACTATCGTTTTGGAATAGGGTTACATAATGCAACAAGAACAGTACTCTCATATTTTCATTCTGATCCGAATGAGAAGTTACGGCAAATATTGGATGTGGAAGTTTCTTTGGTTAAACAAATTATTCTTACATTATTTTCTCAAAGTTCTTCTTTCAAAATAAATCAATCCAATCTTGATCTGCTAGATTTAATCAAAACGACGTTGCAGAAGGAGTTTGGAGATAACATGTTATTGCTCGACGATGTAAAAAATGAAATATTGGCGTAGTCAAGATTTTGTCAGAGAGAGTTGAGAAGGAAAGCCCCAATTTCTTCTCAACAAACATCTTATGTACAATGATTATTTTTTCATATATCTTGAAACAATAACCTCGAGTAATTTTCACTCAGTTTTTCCTGTTATATAACGAATAAGTTAAATAAAATTGTTGATTTTGTAAACTAAGTTCTGATCTAGTGATTGATCTCATATGAAAACAACATGTACCATTGAATGAAAGAAACTATGCCCTATACATTTATGAAGTGCTTCTTCCTAGATAAGCATATATGTTTTGTAAAACTGTTCTTAAATCCAGGACTATCCATAGAAGTGAAGCCCAGCCGAGACTGTAGCTCTGTGTTCAGAAATTTTGTAGGATTCATTGTTTAGGAGTAATGAGCGAATTTTAGGAAGGCCTAAAAATAAAACTTGGACAGGTTTCACTGCACAAAAGAAACATCCAAAGTAGGCGTAAAATTTATTTCAAATACATCCAAAGAAAGAGCAAAGATTTCTCTACAAAACGATAGTTTGGTCATTAATTTCTAGTGAGGCTTTTTTGAGTAATGAGCGTTTTTATAGGAGACACAATGTTTCAGCAACTCCTTAGCTTCCAGACTGTCAAAAAGAGCTTAGTCATTTTTGAATGAATGCTGCGAGACTCTCCTGTTTTTAGCTCCCTTTGTGGAGAATGGGCTCGTTCTTGACGCTGTGCAAAAATATCGGTAATAGATGATACGCATATATTGTTAAAGTGCTGATCTAAAAAATTTTAAAAAGTGATACAATTAGGCAAAAGAAACTTGAGCTAAGTTAAAAAGGACGTCGTTACGACAGGAATAATTTCCTTCTCTGCATCTGTTAGGGTAACTGCTTCCATCCAAACTTTATTTGTAGGCCTTCCAAAAATTCACTCATAACTCCTATACAAAGACTTCTGCAAAATTCTGTACACAAATTCTGCAAAAGCACAAAATTCTGATTTTAGCCCATAGTTCAAAAGACTTTGTTTCCATACTTAATAAGTTGAAAAATGAAGAAATTTTGTCTGGAAACTTTCGGCCCACCCGTTAGTTTGCAATCCTTCAATTTTCAGAGTTTTAGGAATGTAGCAAGTATAATAAGTTACTGAAACCAGAAATTTCTGATGTTATTACCGTATCTACTTTCTAAAAATCACAATATCTATATTTAATCAACATTTTACTCGAATTTAACATAAGAAGGGTAATGGAAAATATAACTGCTCTATTAATAACATTATGCTCTTGTTTGCAAAGGGCTAAGGTTCTACTTTTCCTTGTATTTTAAAAATTAAGGCTAAATTGAAAAACTAAATATAATGTTAAATTATTACGAAATATGTAAGGTTTTTAACCTTGGCAAATATATTGCCATCTAGAGTGAAATATTCCCCTAGCAAAAAATAGTTGCACAAAGTATTTTGGGTACATCGTTATCATAAAAAAACATTTTGAAGAAAGTAATCACATATTTGGATAGCGCGTGAAATTCTCTACAAAACTCTATATGAACATTTTGAATTGCATTTGTGTTTCGAAAAACAATTCAAGCACAACAACGATGCCCTCATCATCAGATTCCCCAGAAATGCATTTTTTTTCTTCTCGAATTTTTCAGATCAAATAATAGCTAAAATCACTGTTGGGATAGTAGAGGTTGATAGAGATTTTCATGCACTTTCAGATGATGTACTTAATTTTGTAGTAAATTATTAATATAGAAAAATAAACTCGAAAAATGTACGAAAAAGAAGAAAAAATATGGATGAAAAACGAAGAAAAAAATGCATTTCTGGGGAATATGATGATGAGGACGTCTTTGTTGTGCTTGAATTTGTTTTCGAAACACAAATGTAATTCAAAATGTTCATATAGGGTTTTGTAGAGAATTTCACGGGCTATCCAAATATGTAATTACATTCTTCAAAATATTATTTTATGATAACGGTATACCCAAAAATACTTTGTGCAACTATTTTTTGCCGGAGGAATGTAAAGAAATAATTAAATAGATAGTGATTAATTTATGAGAGATTTAAGATTATTGATAACTTCTAATTTTGAGGAGAATGAAAGTAAGAAAAGAAAATGCAAACATTAAAGACGTTTATTTCAAAAAAAAGGTTTCAGATTCTTATTGAGATCCTTTTGTGCAATGTTATGAAAACTTTTGAAATTTCTCTCCGAAAGGGTTGTACAATAATTCAGGAATCGATTTAGGTTTCGCATTATATTTTTTCAAATACAGAAATTTCGGAAACGCTTTAAGTTTTGGTTGATATATCTCGGAAACCGATTTTGGTTTCCTATTATACCTTTTTCACATATAACGTGTTTGGAAATCTAAAGTATTTCCGATAGAATAGCTCGGAAACTGAAAAAGTATTCTTGGATACTCCTTCAGGCACGCAATCATTGCTTTCGGACCAGACGATTTCCTAAAATACTCTAATAGTTCTGAAAAATATTAATTGGATTCTCGGCAGCAATAAAAAAAGTATTCTGGGATATCTTACACATGTCGAATTTTTTACTCTAAAAAAACCAAAAGTTTTTCGAGATCTCAGAAGCCAAAAAAGTGTTTCTGAGAATGCTTTGTGAAACTGGAAACCCTTTTGGAAACTAGAACAGGTTTCCGAACTGGTTTGAGTTTCCGCAGAGAATGAATCTTATTTTTATAGTTGTGGCATGTGCTTTGCTATTTTTTACAGTAATTGCATACAGCTCTGATAGCAAAATAAAACCAAAAGAATAAAAAAAATCAATTTATTTTGAATACTTTTCATACAAACTGGCTCGGATGTCTGAATTCATTGATCATTCGTTTCTTACAGTATTCACTATTCTTATTCTTTTTGTTGAAATGGCTCATGGTTTAGTTCGTTTATTTTTTTACATTTATAAATTCCTCATCGACATCTTGTTTCGAGGCGCTTAAGAACTTTTTCTTGATCAATTTGTCAATACGGAAGACGACTTCGGCCCCTTCTCGATCTCTAACCATCCACTTCGTACCGTCGTACACCGGATTGAGACGAAATACACGCAGATATGAAACATCCGCCCGTGGTGCGTAAAAACGGCATTTATTCGAATGACTAAAGTCGACAAGATCGGCCCAATCATATCTTAAATAAGAATTGACAACGATCTCCCCTGATGGAGGCTGCGTATTGGGTACTCGATTGTTAGCAACCATCTTTCTCATGAGATTATCAGTTGTTGAAATCCATGACTCGAGAAATTTTGGATCACGTGCTCGAATAATTGAGCGACGAATTGTCATTGCAATGCTCGATAGTGATCTTGGATCATCGAACTCATCAGATCGAATTGCAATCAGTACATTGGCAACATGTCCCTGTGGGGAGATCGCATCGGATACACCACGAATATTGACGATCATAATTGTTCGTGTGATAAGTTGTTCGTCGTTCTCGAAAGAGTGAGTATTGAGGGTGAGAATGATATAGGCGGTGAGTGCGTCCTGAATTGTTACGCTTTCTCCACCGGCCCTCATGCGCAAACACTCAAGTTGTTCTCTTGAAAAGCACATATTGACTTGATCGTGCGTATTTTGATCGGTGGTGAGTTGCTGGATAATCTGTTCACGTGTTCGAGCATTCTGCAAATAGTTCATCATGGGAAAAAGAGACGAGTCAATAGGATCATTATGCCACAAACGTCGTTCAAATATGGGTGCCGGTTCAGGTGGATCCATTTGTTGATATAATCGTGAGAGAGTTTGCAAAAAGTGCAAACACGCAGCTGCATCGCCCAATATATGGAACCAGCTTGCACCCATAATCCATTCGCCATTTTGCACGATGTGAGTGAGTTTTAAATAGGGGTGGGACTTTACCTTTACTTTACTAGTAAATAGTAAATATTTTATTTACTATTTACTTTAGTAAAGTAAATAAACCATTTGTTATTTACTATTCTCTATTTATTAAAGTAAAGTAACTAAAGTATTTATTCTCTCGACTGTAGGGAGGGTCATAGGAAATAGAATGCGGTTGTATGTTCCCTAGACTGTAGGGAGGATCATATGAAAACAAATGAGGTTGTGTGTATGTGTATTTGTTTCAGGGTCAAAAAAACATACGCTTAAAGAAGTTTCCGATTTGAGGCTTTCGACCAATCTGGTTTTTTCAGCCCGCAGTTTCAGCCAATCAGATTTCTTTCGCCTGAAAGTTCAGCCAATCAGAGGTTTTCGATATCGCGCATTCCACCAATCAGACTCCTTCACCTTGAAAGTTCAGCCAATCATAGGTTTTCGATATCGGGTATTCGACCAATCAGATGCTTTGACACTGAAATTTCAGCCAATCAGAAGTTTTCGATATCGGGCAATCGACCAATCAGATTCTTTTAAGCTGGAATTCCAGCCGATCAGTTGTTTTCGCTGACCAACTCTTATCCAATAAGGTTTTCTAGAACAAGAAGGTCAACCAATCAGATGTTTTCACTCTCCGGCTTTTCTCCAATGAGATTTTTATCAAGTTGAGAGTTCAGTCAGTAAAATATTTTCGCTATTCCGCCTTTGTTCAATCAGATTTTTTCAGTCGGAAACTTCAATGAATGAGATGTGGTTGTTCTGCGGCTGTTCTGCTATCAAATGTTTCAAGATTGGGAGTTCCACAATGAAATACAAAGTCTGTCTTGTAACAGCCCAAAAATTTCTCTTCTCCTTTTTTCAACTGGATCGACGCCTTGTATAACATCGACTTTTCAAAAAGGTTGAGAAATTAAAGCTGTAAGGAATGGATCACAAGAAAATATGGGCTTTGGAATTTCCTATTTAGGATCCTTTTGTTCTAAATCGAACAAGGTTTCGCAATAAACCAAACGCGAATCGACTAGAATGCAAAGAATAGAGGATGATTTACTAGGAAAGTAAGTTTAAACAAAGGAGCGGCTAGGCGTGAGCGGCGTTCCAAAGGAGCGTCGACAAACGACTAGCGGCTAATCTAGTAGGCTCACCGAAAGCACGCTTTAGGCCTGGGAATTCATACAAAATTGCTCACCGATCGAGACTCACTGGTTGAAAGTGTTCGAAAACTGCGAAAAACTCAGTGTAGTAATATGAGTTTTCATCCTCAATATACACACAGCAATAAGGAGTGACGAAGCAAGAATAGCGATGACCGCAGACAAGAAGTTGAGTTTGTAGCTTTAGACGGAAGATCTTGCAGGAAAATGTAAATGAAATGTAAGTTGCTGTGTGCGATGATTAGGAACATTAACGATTTCTCAAAAAATCTGCAGCCGAAGGTTCACAAGAGAATGAAGCACTGTTTTAAAAGGTAGGCTATCATTTGCCACAAATTGTGGTCCCCTGAATCAGTCCCTGAATCTAATCCCTATTTGTGGATACGTGAAACGCTATCGTGTATCCTGGTGACCAAATAGGGATTAGTTTAGGGATCTTTTTTAGGGACCAATTCAGGGAATTGCAATATGTGGCAAATGATAAATATTCTTTTAAATTATACGCGTATCATATACAAAATCGAGCAGTCACGAATGGCGGCCTGTATGGACGCCGAAGACTGACTGCGAGTTGTTTCTTACGGTTGGCTTTGGAAAATATCAAAAGAAAATTGAAAAGTCGGATCTTTTTACAAAGCGGTCGTCACCAACAATAGTATACAGGTTTTTTGTGGATGCATGTGTATTCGCCAATAGTTTTCAAAAAAGAATCCAGGAGGTAATGATAGATAATGATTAGATTGGATTTCGTCGAGGGTCAAGCGAGTCGTAACGACGAGCGTTACTTGTGTCTATGTGTTAGGGTCTAAAGAACATCAGGGTCAAAAGAAAACATCGTCTGAAAGAATATAAATCGAGGTCGAAGAATCCGAATCTCAAGTGTGTTTCTCAAAATTTTCAATTGAGTTTTTAGGGTCAAGGGAAGGTTTTCTGGAGAAAATAACGATATTTTATAAAGGTTGACGAAAGTAAATCGAGATTGGAGAATCCGAATCTGAAGTCAGCTTTTTGAAAAATTACATAGTTATTTGTATGGAAAAAATCATACTTTTCTCTCTGAATTATTGTCTAAGGAAAAAAAGCAAATTCTTTTAAGAAAAAATCATTTGAAAAAAGCGAAACTCGAAATATGGGAAATCCTTCTGGGTATTTGGAATCTGTGACTGCTTTTTAGTTTTGGTACCCTCTTCAAAGTATCGTTGTAGACGTGGGTCGGAGTGTCACCTAATGGGGCGGGTGTTTCAGTAAGCCGTAGTGTGATGAAACAGTGTTTACACATCGCTGTCACTGAGTCTGCGGTGCACGATATTCAGCGAGGGTGTGGGTGTGAGTGTGTGGGGTGTGGGTGGGTATGGGTGTGAAGGTGTGGGTGTGGGTGTGGGTGTGGATGTGGGTGTGGGTTGGTGCGGGTGTGGGTGGGGGTGGGGGTGGGGGTGGGGTAGGGGTGAGTCTGGGTATGGGTGAGGTGTGGGTGGATGTGGGTGTGGGGTTTGGGTGTGGGATGTGGGTGTGGGTGTGGGTGTGTGTGAATGTGAGAGAAGAGAAGGTCACGCCCACATCCACTCCCACACACCCACACCCCACGCCCACCCACACCCACACCCTCACCCATACCCAGACTCACCCCTACCCCACCCCCACCCCCACCCCCACCCACACCCGCACCAACCCACACCCACATCCACACCCACACCCACACCCACACCTTCACACCCATACCCACCCACACCCCACACACTCACACCCACACCCTCGCTGAATATCGTGCACCGCAGACTCAGTGACAGCGATGTGTAAACACTGTTTCATCACACTACGGCTTACTGAAACACCCGCCCCATTAGGTGACACTCCGACCCACGTCTACAACGATACTTTGAAGAGGGTACCAAAACTAAAAAGCAGTCACAGATTCCAAATACCCAGAAGGATTTCCCATATTTCGAGTTTCGCTTTTTTCAAATGATTTTTTCTTAAAAGAATTTGCTTTTTTTCCTTAGACAATAATTCAGAGAGAAAAGTATGATTTTTTCCATACAAATAACTATGTAATTTTTCAAAAAGCTGACTTCAGATTCGGATTCTCCAATCTCGATTTACTTTCGTCAACCTTTATAAAATATCGTTATTTTCTCCAGAAAACCTTCCCTTGACCCTAAAAACTCAATTGAAAATTTTGAGAAACACACTTGAGATTCGGATTCTTCGACCTCGATTTATATTCTTTCAGACGATGTTTTCTTTTGACCCTGATGTTCTTTAGACCCTAACACATAGACACAAGTAACGCTCGTCGTTACGACTCGCTTGACCCTCGACGAAATCCAATCTAATCATTATCTATCATTACCTCCTGGATTCTTTTTTGAAAACTATTGGCGAATACACATGCATCCACAAAAAACCTGTATACTATTGTTGGTGACGACCGCTTTGTAAAAAGATCCGACTTTTCAATTTTCTTTTGATATTTTCCAAAGCCAACCGTAAGAAACAACTCGCAGTCAGTCTTCGGCGTCCATACAGGCCGCCATTCGTGACTGCTCGATTTTGTATATGATACGCGTATAATTTAAAAGAATATTTATCATTTGCCACATATTGCAATTCCCTGAATTGGTCCCTAAAAAAGATCCCTAAACTAATCCCTATTTGGTCACCAGGATACACGATAGCGTTTCACGTATCCACAAATAGGGATTAGATTCAGGGACTGATTCAGGGGACCACAATTTGTGGCAAATGATAGCCTACCTTTTAAAACAGTGCTTCATTCTCTTGTGAACCTTCGGCTGCAGATTTTTTGAGAAATCGTTAATGTTCCTAATCATCGCACACAGCAACTTACATTTCATTTACATTTTCCTGCAAGATCTTCCGTCTAAAGCTACAAACTCAACTTCTTGTCTGCGGTCATCGCTATTCTTGCTTCGTCACTCCTTATTGCTGTGTGTATATTGAGGATGAAAACTCATATTACTACACTGAGTTTTTCGCAGTTTTCGAACACTTTCAACCAGTGAGTCTCGATCGGTGAGCAATTTTGTATGAATTCCCAGGCCTAAAGCGTGCTTTCGGTGAGCCTACTAGATTAGCCGCTAGTCGTTTGTCGACGCTCCTTTGGAACGCCGCTCACGCCTAGCCGCTCCTTTGTTTAAACTTACTTTCCTAGTAAATCATCCTCTATTCTTTGCATTCTAGTCGATTCGCGTTTGGTTTATTGCGAAACCTTGTTCGATTTAGAACAAAAGGATCCTAAATAGGAAATTCCAAAGCCCATATTTTCTTGTGATCCATTCCTTACAGCTTTAATTTCTCAACCTTTTTGAAAAGTCGATGTTATACAAGGCGTCGATCCAGTTGAAAAAAGGAGAAGAGAAATTTTTGGGCTGTTACAAGACAGACTTTGTATTTCATTGTGGAACTCCCAATCTTGAAACATTTGATAGCAGAACAGCCGCAGAACAACCACATCTCATTCATTGAAGTTTCCGACTGAAAAAATCTGATTGAACAAAGGCGGAATAGCGAAAATATTTTACTGACTGAACTCTCAACTTGATAAAAATCTCATTGGAGAAAAGCCGGAGAGTGAAAACATCTGATTGGTTGACCTTCTTGTTCTAGAAAACCTTATTGGATAAGAGTTGGTCAGCGAAAACAACTGATCGGCTGGAATTCCAGCTTAAAAGAATCTGATTGGTCGATTGCCCGATATCGAAAACTTCTGATTGGCTGAAATTTCAGTGTCAAAGCATCTGATTGGTCGAATACCCGATATCGAAAACCTATGATTGGCTGAACTTTCAAGGTGAAGGAGTCTGATTGGTGGAATGCGCGATATCGAAAACCTCTGATTGGCTGAACTTTCAGGCGAAAGAAATCTGATTGGCTGAAACTGCGGGCTGAAAAAACCAGATTGGTCGAAAGCCTCAAATCGGAAACTTCTTTAAGCGTATGTTTTTTTGACCCTGAAACAAATACACATACACACAACCTCATTTGTTTTCATATGATCCTCCCTACAGTCTAGGGAACATACAACCGCATTCTATTTCCTATGACCCTCCCTACAGTCGAGAGAATAAATACTTTAGTTACTTTACTTTAATAAATAGAGAATAGTAAATAACAAATGGTTTATTTACTTTACTAAAGTAAATAGTAAATAAAATATTTACTATTTACTAGTAAAGTAAAGGTAAAGTCCCACCCCTATTTAAAACTCACTCACATCGTGCAAAATGGCGAATGGATTATGGGTGCAAGCTGGTTCCATATATTGGGCGATGCAGCTGCGTGTTTGCACTTTTTGCAAACTCTCTCACGATTATATCAACAAATGGATCCACCTGAACCGGCACCCATATTTGAACGACGTTTGTGGCATAATGATCCTATTGACTCGTCTCTTTTTCCCATGATGAACTATTTGCAGAATGCTCGAACACGTGAACAGATTATCCAGCAACTCACCACCGATCAAAATACGCACGATCAAGTCAATATGTGCTTTTCAAGAGAACAACTTGAGTGTTTGCGCATGAGGGCCGGTGGAGAAAGCGTAACAATTCAGGACGCACTCACCGCCTATATCATTCTCACCCTCAATACTCACTCTTTCGAGAACGACGAACAACTTATCACACGAACAATTATGATCGTCAATATTCGTGGTGTATCCGATGCGATCTCCCCACAGGGACATGTTGCCAATGTACTGATTGCAATTCGATCTGATGAGTTCGATGATCCAAGATCACTATCGAGCATTGCAATGACAATTCGTCGCTCAATTATTCGAGCACGTGATCCAAAATTTCTCGAGTCATGGATTTCAACAACTGATAATCTCATGAGAAAGATGGTTGCTAACAATCGAGTACCCAATACGCAGCCTCCATCAGGGGAGATCGTTGTCAATTCTTATTTAAGATATGATTGGGCCGATCTTGTCGACTTTAGTCATTCGAATAAATGCCGTTTTTACGCACCACGGGCGGATGTTTCATATCTGCGTGTATTTCGTCTCAATCCGGTGTACGACGGTACGAAGTGGATGGTTAGAGATCGAGAAGGGGCCGAAGTCGTCTTCCGTATTGACAAATTGATCAAGAAAAAGTTCTTAAGCGCCTCGAAACAAGATGTCGATGAGGAATTTATAAATGTAAAAAAATAAACGAACTAAACCATGAGCCATTTCAACAAAAAGAATAAGAATAGTGAATACTGTAAGAAACGAATGATCAATGAATTCAGACATCCGAGCCAGTTTGTATGAAAAGTATTCAAAATAAATTGATTTTTTTTATTCTTTTGGTTTTATTTTGCTATCAGAGCTGTATGCAATTACTGTAAAAAATAGCAAAGCACATGCCACAACTATAAAAATAAGATTCATTCTCTGCGGAAACTCAAACCAGTTCGGAAACCTGTTCTAGTTTCCAAAAGGGTTTCCAGTTTCACAAAGCATTCTCAGAAACACTTTTTTGGCTTCTGAGATCTCGAAAAACTTTTGGTTTTTTTAGAGTAAAAAATTCGACATGTGTAAGATATCCCAGAATACTTTTTTTATTGCTGCCGAGAATCCAATTAATATTTTTCAGAACTATTAGAGTATTTTAGGAAATCGTCTGGTCCGAAAGCAATGATTGCGTGCCTGAAGGAGTATCCAAGAATACTTTTTCAGTTTCCGAGCTATTCTATCGGAAATACTTTAGATTTCCAAACACGTTATATGTGAAAAAGGTATAATAGGAAACCAAAATCGGTTTCCGAGATATATCAACCAAAACTTAAAGCGTTTCCGAAATTTCTGTATTTGAAAAAATATAATGCGAAACCTAAATCGATTCCTGAATTATTGTACAACCCTTTCGGAGAGAAATTTCAAAAGTTTTCATAACATTGCACAAAAGGATCTCAATAAGAATCTGAAACCTTTTTTTTGAAATAAACGTCTTTAATGTTTGCATTTTCTTTTCTTACTTTCATTCTCCTCAAAATTAGAAGTTATCAATAATCTTAAATCTCTCATAAATTAATCACTATCTATTTAATTATTTCTTTACATTCCTCCGGCAAAAAATAGTTGCACAAAGTATTTTTGGGTATACCGTTATCATAAAATAATATTTTGAAGAATGTAATTACATATTTGGATAGCCCGTGAAATTCTCTACAAAACCCTATATGAACATTTTGAATTACATTTGTGTTTCGAAAACAAATTCAAGCACAACAAAGACGTCCTCATCATCATATTCCCCAGAAATGCATTTTTTTCTTCGTTTTTCATCCATATTTTTTCTTCTTTTTCGTACATTTTTCGAGTTTATTTTTCTATATTAATAATTTACTACAAAATTAAGTACATCATCTGAAAGTGCATGAAAATCTCTATCAACCTCTACTATCCCAACAGTGATTTTAGCTATTATTTGATCTGAAAAATTCGAGAAGAAAAAAAATGCATTTCTGGGGAATCTGATGATGAGGGCATCGTTGTTGTGCTTGAATTGTTTTTCGAAACACAAATGCAATTCAAAATGTTCATATAGAGTTTTGTAGAGAATTTCACGCGCTATCCAAATATGTGATTACTTTCTTCAAAATGTTTTTTTATGATAACGATGTACCCAAAATACTTTGTGCAACTATTTTTTGCTAGGGGAATATTTCACTCTAGATGGCAATATATTTGCCAAGGTTAAAAACCTTACATATTTCGTAATAATTTAACATTATATTTAGTTTTTCAATTTAGCCTTAATTTTTAAAATACAAGGAAAAGTAGAACCTTAGCCCTTTGCAAACAAGAGCATAATGTTATTAATAGAGCAGTTATATTTTCCATTACCCTTCTTATGTTAAATTCGAGTAAAATGTTGATTAAATATAGATATTGTGATTTTTAGAAAGTAGATACGGTAATAACATCAGAAATTTCTGGTTTCAGTAACTTATTATACTTGCTACATTCCTAAAACTCTGAAAATTGAAGGATTGCAAACTAACGGGTGGGCCGAAAGTTTCCAGACAAAATTTCTTCATTTTTCAACTTATTAAGTATGGAAACAAAGTCTTTTGAACTATGGGCTAAAATCAGAATTTTGTGCTTTTGCAGAATTTGTGTACAGAATTTTGCAGAAGTCTTTGTATAGGAGTTATGAGTGAATTTTTGGAAGGCCTACAAATAAAGTTTGGATGGAAGCAGTTACCCTAACAGATGCAGAGAAGGAAATTATTCCTGTCGTAACGACGTCCTTTTTAACTTAGCTCAAGTTTCTTTTGCCTAATTGTATCACTTTTTAAAATTTTTTAGATCAGCACTTTAACAATATATGCGTATCATCTATTACCGATATTTTTGCACAGCGTCAAGAACGAGCCCATTCTCCACAAAGGGAGCTAAAAACAGGAGAGTCTCGCAGCATTCATTCAAAAATGACTAAGCTCTTTTTGACAGTCTGGAAGCTAAGGAGTTGCTGAAACATTGTGTCTCCTATAAAAACGCTCATTACTCAAAAAAGCCTCACTAGAAATTAATGACCAAACTATCGTTTTGTAGAGAAATCTTTGCTCTTTCTTTGGATGTATTTGAAATAAATTTTACGCCTACTTTGGATGTTTCTTTTGTGCAGTGAAACCTGTCCAAGTTTTATTTTTAGGCCTTCCTAAAATTCGCTCATTACTCCTAAACAATGAATCCTACAAAATTTCTGAACACAGAGCTACAGTCTCGGCTGGGCTTCACTTCTATGGATAGTCCTGGATTTAAGAACAGTTTTACAAAACATATATGCTTATCTAGGAAGAAGCACTTCATAAATGTATAGGGCATAGTTTCTTTCATTCAATGGTACATGTTGTTTTCATATGAGATCAATCACTAGATCAGAACTTAGTTTACAAAATCAACAATTTTATTTAACTTATTCGTTATATAACAGGAAAAACTGAGTGAAAATTACTCGAGGTTATTGTTTCAAGATATATGAAAAAATAATCATTGTACATAAGATGTTTGTTGAGAAGAAATTGGGGCTTTCCTTCTCAACTCTCTCTGACAAAATCTTGACTACGCCAATATTTCATTTTTTACATCGTCGAGCAATAACATGTTATCTCCAAACTCCTTCTGCAACGTCGTTTTGATTAAATCTAGCAGATCAAGATTGGATTGATTTATTTTGAAAGAAGAACTTTGAGAAAATAATGTAAGAATAATTTGTTTAACCAAAGAAACTTCCACATCCAATATTTGCCGTAACTTCTCATTCGGATCAGAATGAAAATATGAGAGTACTGTTCTTGTTGCATTATGTAACCCTATTCCAAAACGATAGTAGGGTGTGCATAAGCTATCACCTATGATGAAATATTCCTTTTGTGTAGAATTAATAGGATCTGTGAAATAACCCCACATACTACTTTTCGACCGCACATCGTCAAATATAATATCACCTGTTTCTGTTTGTTTGATATATAATCGTCCATATTGGAGCAATGTTTCAAACCGTTGTGGGAAGGCGCGTACAGAACGTTGAGAATAATTTTTGAAGCGTGCATCTTGTTGACACCAATGTTGCCATCGGGTTTTATTTAGAGACAAACTGAAATAATTCTTCAAAAGACTAGTAAAAAATTTATAAACGGGAAATTGTTTGGTATTTAAAGGATAATGAATTGGCAATGGTCCTTCGCATTGAATAGTATGTATATGATCATTGTTAATACTTTCAGACGATTGAAAACATTGAACATATATCCAGTCATCTGGTATCTTGGTAACTTGTTGACGTGGCCGACTCGAAAGGAATACAGACGCTGGAATATGAGCGACTACTGCAAGTAATGGTCGTCGACTTAACAATAATATACTCTGTTGCTTGACAGTACGTAACCAATGGTCTAAATATTTTTCTTTTTTTCCAAGTCTTTTAACTATCATCGCACCCCCATTATAAGATGTATCTAAAAGAAATTCTCTGATTGAGCTGCAATTACGGCTCAAATCACGTGACGGATTGATGATGGACGATCCCTGTGAATACGAATGACTTCGACGATATATGTGGCGGAAATCATCAACGAAATTATTACAGAGAGATGATTCGGAATCGGATGACCATAAATAATGAAATTCTTTAAAGACCTCAGAAAAGAGTCGAGGTGGTTCCATTTTAAACAAATCTAGCGGAATCGATTTAGTGTTGCCTGTAGCATACACCAAAACATCGTAAGCAGTATAGATTTCTTGATGAACTGATGAACCATCCCAACAACGAATACCAGGTTTCGATTCAGAAGAACTTGAAATCATTTGACGAATAGGTTCAAATTGACATCCTAGATAGATTAATGCTCCCATCTTCATGGCTATCTTCATCATAATCTCTTCGATATCCGCAATGTAAACACCTATGTCTTTAGCATCATGTATAGCACGAATAAAAAAACACGAAGGTAAACCTATCAATTGGAAGAATTTCATTTCTGTTTCGAGCAAACCACATGCGACAGCACGATTATACATTGTTCTTCGTTCAACTAAAGTGACAGCATGTCCTCGTAATAAGCATTGAATGGCCATGAATAAACCAGCCGGACCTGCACCAACAATTAGAAATCTTTTTCCTTCTGGACATCTGGGCTTCATCATCGATGTAAACGATGTCAAGACTCTAGAACCAAAAAACGTACTTGATTGGAAGCAAGACAAAACATGTTCAGTAGCAATACATCGAGCTGAACATCGCTCATAATTATGCATATGATCGATAACAATACCATATGGAGAGATATTAGGTAATTGCTCTGCAGTAATGGGCAAGCCACTAATTTTAGACATCATATCAGCAAGATAGTTATCATAACGTTTTATACAACGATCTGGTGCAACTTGTCTATCAAAAATACAATCACCCGGCCAACAATCGATGGCAATTAAAAGAGCAGTATATGTAACGTCATTCTTTGATAATTCATTTGATAATGGTAGATGACGATTACTGTTATCCCGTTCACGTTTATTTATATTGTTAATTTCTTCTGTAATAGTTTGGGATCCATTGATTGGTTCAAATGAAACGGTTGTTGGCTCTTTTTTATAGTTACTATTATCTTGATGAATGCTCGATAATTGTTCATATTCTTTACCATGTAGATAACAATTATAACATATTGAAAGATTATCATGTCCAGTTAATTGAAAATCTTTTAATGATAATATTGCTTGACATTGTTGACAGTTGATTGATAATGAAGAAGACATGATGATAGTTGTTAATTGAGCATTATCGTCTATTATTGCATCATTTCCTTTTTCTTTGTTGGACTCATCGTTTTTATTATTTTCATCTGTTTGATAATTTTCATCAAGCAAACATTTTGTACATAAATTATTTGATATTAATGTTGATGAAACTGGTATCATGGGACTGGTTATAATTAGTCGCTATCTGTATCACTAGTTTTATGGTAGTGGTGTCTTTTTCTATAAATAAAAATAAAAAACAATTCAATAAGATCATCTGGTTCTGTAAATGGTAAATGTTTATCACGTGTGAAATGAAAATTTTTAATACATTGTGTTAAACATTTAATAGCCTTATTTTCATCATCTTCAGACAATCTAGGATTATTTCCTTTCGAAATATGATGTGTAACTAATACTCTTTCGACCTTTTTGACAATCATAAACACGATTATGTTACTAAAAATAAATAAACAAAACTATATCATTGTTGTACCTTTCAACTGTGTGTTTCTACGTAATATATCAGCAGTTATTGAAGTAATTATAGCGCTACGCACCCTTGGTCAATATCTATGCTGTATATCAGTGTTTCTAGGTACTCACCTTCAGTGAGATAGCCAATGATTATCTAAGTGTCTTATGAGAGAATCGGAATGTCTAATTATCTCATGTAAGATATTCAATATCTGAAGTCAGATATTGGAATTTACACACTAGTTCAATTGTGGAAAATGGATGTGTCGATTCTTACTGTAAAGTATAGATTCGACTTGTACGGTATGAATTGTGCGTAATGATTATGATATTCTCAGCTATACTCCAGAAACTATTGACATTTATACTGATTACACCAATGCGCCGAGAGACCTATCCACACTCACATTATTACATCGATTCCAATATCTATTAGACCTATATATCTTTCGATCTACAATCGGTAAAAAAGTATTCGACCACTCTGCTTTAGTCTCTGACGAAGATCTTATTTTTAGAAAATCATATTAGAATGATGGATCCTTGTGAAACTTATGTCTGATAAAATTTATTTGCTCTATCCAATGAAGACATTTGAAGAAAAACAAAATAACATGTTTCGAAATTGAAAATACAACTTTTTATCAAAAATCATGGAATTTTCGGAGAAAAGAAATCATTCCTGTCAAATGTTGTTGGTCTAATTCGTTTTAAAGCTCATACATACACTTTCGTAGGGCGGCTCACAGTGCATCGAGTACTATATAGGGAATACATTGGGTAAAAGTATATAAGTATCTTCATTTATTTATAGTTTTTATCATTTTTCTTGGATGAAATTAAAGATGCAACGGTGACGATTAACCGGTCGACGGTTAACCGTACTGAAACGTTAACCGGTCAAATCGATCAATCGGTGAAACGGTAACCGGTCAACGATGAAAGCTGGTAAACATCTTCAAACCTATGGTGAAGACCTGTTTACGGATACCAGTAGTCTCTATTGTTTTAATAGCATCTAAGTTAACTAACACACCGGTCTTCACCGTAGGTTTAAAGATATTTATCGGATTTCACCGTTGACTGATTATCGACTCAATACGGTTAACGGTCGACCGGTTATCGTCTTAGACTGGTGAAACGGTTTTTCATCGTCATCGTTGCATCTCTAGATGAGATTACGCACTACAAAAGTTCTCTTTTCAATGATGCGTAGT
>CAJNOL010003649.1:0-20831 GCA_905250125.1 Rotaria sordida
AAACTCCTATTAGCTAATATATTATTGAGCGTATTTATGACAAATTTCATTTCGAAGGATCACTATTGATTTTAAAAGTAATTATAAGCTTTGATGAGTTTAAAGTATTGACGAGCTATGTTTCATTCAAATTTCTGTGTTTTGACCTACTCTCAATAAAAGCATTACTAGCTAATATAGATAAAATGCTAGACTATTTTTAGATTAAAGTGATTCTACTACAAAACATTTGATCAATATAATCTTTCAAAGGATTTAAAGAAAAAATATTGAAATTTTCTCCAACGATTCTTTCTGTTTATGTCTGAAATTTTGCAAAAATCATTTCAAAATAATAAGATGCATCATTTGTATTTTGTTAGAAGAGAAAATATATTTTTTTTTTATTTCCTCAATGTCTGCAATCTGTTATTACACTGCTTCCAAACACTATTTCTGGCATTTTACTTAAAACAATATTATTTTATTAGCACATCGTATCAAATAGTTGTGCAAGACAACCAATTTTGTCTTTCGGTAAGATGAGTTTTTAATTTTTTTATTATAAATTTTTAGTATTTCTACTTTAACTCTAAACATCTGTATAATCAATACTTACATTTTTGATGAACAGTTTTTTTTGAAATGAGAAAAAGAATAGCAATTGGAATAGCAAGTGAAAAATAGCCAATATGATTAGTAATTAATCGAATGAGCCAGCTATCTTCAGCAATTAGGGGCAGTGGACTCATACTTGTATTGTAGTAAAATACTAGAAGAAAAAAGAAAAAAAAATGTTTACTAACAGGTCATCAACTTTCAGTTAAAATTCATAGACAATGAAGACAATATACTCCAAGTTAAGCCTAAAAATCTCTCCCTAAAAAGTAATGATTGTTTCTATAGATTAAACAAACATATAGCGTTTACGGATATTGACGAACGTCATGATAAATAGATGTTGACATTAACAAACAAATTGGAAATAGATTTATTGATAAAATAATATTTAAATTTATTGATGATTTGCTATAATCATATAAAGAAAAAAAACCCAGTAGTTTTAACTATGGTTGACAATAAACGAATTATTATGTTCTTTAACACATAATGAAAATAGACTTCTCCTCGTTGGACAATATATTCAATCGATGATAAAAACTTCTTGATTTTCGAAAACGACATAGAAAAACTTGTCTATTATAAATCAACTAATATCATTCTATAAAAATTTATTACTTACTAAATAAAATAAAAATTCGTTATTATTCCATCATATATCTTCACTGTATAAATGATCGATCATGAAAACTAAAAAAAAAATAAAAAAACAGAATAATTATCATTGACATAATTATCAATGATTTCTAAATACGATTTGAATTAAACGAAAAAAAATACACTCATTAAAAATTTCAAATACTAAAATATGAATAAATAATTGTATAGATCAACCTGCAAGAAAATACATGAGAATTATGTTTTTAAATCCAAAGATCTTTACTTTTATTTCGAGATTTTAGTATATACTAGCATCATCATCATTAACAAACAATATTGATAACAAAAAAAAAAAGTGAGAACAACTACATAACTATGTAGTTGTTGATTTCTTAAAAATCCTTGATAGAACAATATGACTATCATGTACATGTTACCTGCAATACGATAATCATATTTTTTTTTGTCCTATTCTTTTATGGTTTATAATTATGTACGAAGTATAATTATCCTTTATAACGGTAGACAATCGTACTTTCGAGTAAGGGGGTAAATGCACTTGAAATAGAAGAAAATGTGAATATATACATTCTTTCTTTCTCTTTTTTGTTCCAACGAATTACCTTGTGAAACAAATCAAGTATATCTAAATATATATGTAGAAGTGAAAAGAACGTATTGGTCTTACTTTTTACAATATTTATATTGCTAGAAGCAATGGATATGGATATCGTTCTGGTTGATAAATTATATTTGTACTATAATCTATAACTAATAGAACAACTAATACAAGCTCTCGATCTTTTTCTTCACATCAAAAAACTCGAAAAATCTGACTGTGTTACAAATGATTGAACAACTTAAAGTTTACACATCAATTCTATCTCGTTGTTTGTTTAAGAAACACTTCTATCTATAGAAATTTAATAATCTTCTTCTCTAAACAAATCACTCGACTATTGATTACAAGTTTTCAACTGACCTGAAGTCTATACTACTTGATAGCTATGTGACGATTTCGTTCAGATGCTGCTCGAATATTACTGTGCTCATCCTGATGCTCCACAATGTTTTGTTCTTGAATCTTAACAAATTTGATATTAGATAGTACGAACAGAGGTCTTCCGAATTCCATCAATACTACAATAAACATTACTTCAGTAGTATAAAATTACTAATCGACGGTCAATATTTGAACGACACGTCATTTTCATGAAACTCAACAAGATTATGAAGATGTGTCAGTGTCACTAGATGTATAGAGATATTTGAGAGCGTTTAGAAATAATTTCAAAGTAATAACTCGTGAAACTTAGGCAACACACATCGATCGAATGTATATGTCAAAAAAGGCAATTTTTTTCGTACCCTACTGTATATAAATATATATATAAATGTGTGATAGTTTTCTCTTTTCTTTTGTAATTATTATTTTCTGATGATGATATAAATAGAAATCAAAAGCTCGAAATAACAATTAACACTTTTGAATTACAAAAAAAAAAAATTCTTAAACATTTTCTGACGGTTATATATATAATTAATTATTCATTAGTTTCTCTTTGCTCTACCTTATATTTTTATGATTGACTAAAATATGAGTTTGTAGTATGTCATAAGCATATCTTCAATAAATGATATTCAATTATTAAATAAATTAATAATTACTTCTCATATTTGCATGTATGACAACAATTTTATTAATTAATGTAGTTATAGACTATATTCGACATGTACAATATTGTAACTGCCAATGTACAATCGTCAAAATTCAAACGTAAATAAAAAGAAGATATCACCAAGGTAATATATTATCTATTAATTGTAATTTTAATGATATACTCATCTATTTTTGATTCTATTAAATGTAAAGAAACTTACAAAGAATTCTATTTGTTTGATGTCTTCTAAATTGTGTATAATTAATGAAAGAAAATATTACTATTCAAAAAAAAATCATCATACATTTGTCTATTATGAATAGATGAAGAATACATTCAAAATCTATTGGTTTTTATCAAATTGCATTATCTTAATATACATTTGTAGAATGATTTTTTTTTCTTTTCTACTAGTAAAAAGTAAGGCATACGTGTAGTAGACATGACACTCCTATCATTGCCCCGTTGAAGAAAGTACATTCTTATTGTAAAACGAAAGAAATCTTTTGTATTAAGCACAATCGATTGTGTGAGTCACTTTTCTCTTATATGATGTGCAAATATGTCATTCAGTCTATTGTTAATAAATAATTATATGTATATATATATATCACATATTTATGATTTTGTCATCGAAAATTAGGACAAATCATACGATGATAAATCAGTTTGATTAAGGAATATTTTAATGAGAAATAGTTTGATCTCGAAGGGAAAAGATCAAATACAACTTAATACTATTTCGGTTACTACAGTAAAATGAAAAATGATAAAATTAAATAAAGATTCATTAATATATTAAACTGAATATATTAGATAAGAGGAATAAAAAAGTTTGAGGAACGCAGTAGATTAAATCAAGAAGTGAAGACATGTATGTTGGATACAGCGTGGAAACACTGAATCAAATCTGCCAACTAACAAATAAAAAAATAAATACTTATAATCAAAGTAAATCAGCTCGATAGAAGCTACAGAAAAAAAATAATAAATCATCAAACATAAATAAATGTAATGCACTGTTAGAATACAAAATATGAGTGCATTTTGTTCTCTTGCATCAATATACGGTTCGATAGAGCTTGACAAACTGGTTACGCATAGGCATGTATCGAGCTTTTTTTGCATTATACTCGAGCATTTTATATCAACAGTTTCACTCATGAAATAAATGGTTAAATCATGCAAGTTAGACTATCAAAAGATGGAGAAAACGTTACTCTTTTAGATGAGGTGTATCCAAACTCTGTGCAACAACTCTTTTGATTTTTATGAGAACTTTACAAACTGAACATCGACTTGGCTGAGACATTTTTTTTTTATAATGCAAATCAAAATTAGAATAATTGAAGCACAGAGCTTGGGGACGTCTCATTTTGTACAGCAACATTTTGTCTATATTTTAATAGGTTAGACCGCATGATTTAACTTATCATTTCAGAACTCAAGCTATCAATATAAAAGTGTTCGAGAGTAACGAATTTCGATTGGACCACTTTTTGACCGAAAAAATCATAAAAAAGTTCGAATTACTGATAATGTATTGGAAATTATGAACATGTTTTTTTTCTTGTTTTACAAAAATCGTCAAATTGCAATTACATTGTCTAAACATTTTATTTTTATTCAGCATTAAAAACTAAGTAGCAAAGTATTATTTGATTATATTTAGAGGTAATAAGCTTAAAACAGTCCCATTCAATATGGATAACTGGAACATGCCTCATAACATCTATTTGTGAATATTCTTGTAAATCTATCTAGTATTTTGTAACAAAAGATCGAAGAAAGTATCTTATTTGATTAGAACCGCCAGCTACAAAAAATATCTATTTAGTTTTTTTATATTTTGATTAATTGTTTAGAAAATTGAATTTTTTTCTCATTTGAAAGTAATATTAGACAAAAGAATGAAAAATGTATTTGTATTTAGTGATTTCTATTCTCATGGTCTAGTTACAACACGAAATAGATAGAATATTCAGAATTAACGTCAGAAACTGCTTTGAATTATGTATATTTTAGTAAAAACTGTTATCGATAGAAAATATACCTGTGATCTCTCTCAAGTCTATTTTTTAGAAATTTCGCTCTTAGTCCTCCAAGGGTCAGTTGTTTGCAGAAAAAAAAAACATTGTTAAAATATATTTAATTCGATGCAGTTCTTGACGCCAATTCTGAATATGTTATCTATTTTGCTTTTTAACTAGAATAGGACAATAAAAATCACTAAATACAAACGCATTTTTTGTTCTTTTATCTAATATTAATATTAAATGAGAAAAAAATTTAATTTTCTCAACAATTAATCAAAATATAAAAAAACTAAATAGATATTTTTGTAGCTGACGATTCTAATGAAATAAGACACTTTCTTCTATCTTTTGTTACAAAATACTAGATAGATTTACAAGAATATTCACAAATAGATGTTATGAGGCATGTTTCAGTTATCTATATTGAATGGAACTGTTTTAAGCTTATTACCTCTAAATATAATCAAATAATACATTGCTACTTAGTTTTTAATGTTAAATCAAAATAAAAAATGTTTTCATAAAGTTTTAAAAGACATTGTAATTGCAATTTGACGATTTCTGTAAAACAAGAAAAAAAAAACATATTCATAATTTCCAATACATTACCAGTCATTCGAAGTTTTTTATGGTTTTTTTGAGTCGAATAGTGGTCCAATCTAAATAAAAAGTATATATGCGTAACCATTTCGTCAAGCTGCATTAAAACAATATATATATGAATGAAAGAGAAAAACACTCGCTCGAGTTTTGCATTAGTGGTATCTTAAAGACAACTAGAAGAAGGAGAGGATATAGATGACGCTGCTAGAAACATCATACGGAGATTGAGTTAGTGTAATCCATTTCTATGTTAGATATTTGCACTAGAGATTTTTCTAGTCTTACGTATTAAATGATTTTGTATTGAATCGTTCTCCTTTTAATTCGAAAATACTCTCTCCTACTTTTACTTCTATGCCATCACTATCTATAATTCGTTAGCTATTCTTTCATTCCTTTATGTAAACATGATGCCTTCATAAAAGATAAAAACAAATGAAAGAAAAAAGAAATAACTGAAAGTCGAATCTATTCATGTAAACAATAGAAGAAAAAAAGACATCTATTCCTTTTTTTTTTCATTTTTATTTTTCCTATATTCGATAACTAATGACAATTACGTCCCCATTGTTCCCATTGCATGCGTTCAGCATCAGAAGTTGAAGAAGCAATTAATGCTTGAGATAATAAACGAACATGTAATAATGCAGCTCGATGTTTTGTTAAATGACGTTCATGAATTATTTTTTGACTATTTTTTCTTATTTGATATATCATTTCTTTTGATATATTTTGTATACGAATTAATTCATTAGTTAAATTTTTTGATGATGAACAATCAATTGTTAAAAAATGTTGATTAGGATAAAGATAAAGACTTTTAAGTATATCTACTAAATCATTTGTTGTTACAAGTGCAAGACCATTAGCTGGTATTTCAAATAATTTTGCTATAGCATAATGAACTGATTGACATGTACCAAGACCGAATACATATTGTCTCATATATGAAAAATATCTTTCACCACCATAATAATATGAATTATCCTTTTTCATTGTTATACCATAACCAGGATGTTCTAAACAAGATACTAAATCTTTTCGAGTATTACACAGTTGAAATGCACGAGCACGACATGGATACCATTCCACAAGATTTGCACCTGAGACAAAAAGAACATTTTTAGCAGATTTATTTAATGAAACCTGTGATAATGTTGAAGCTGCATGTGGTAACCAAGTAATTTTTTTTGATGATATATTAGTATAATAATTATCAAAAAGATATGGATATGTTGAAAAAATTTCTGATACAACAGATTGAAAAAGATATTCTCTACTAAGCCACATTCCTCTGCTTAGAAAATGAAGATCATCTACAAATGCCATTAGACGTATTCGAGTTTTGTTTAACAAATATTCCACTTGTTGACGTAATTGATACCATGGAGGACGATTTATATCCCAAAGAAGAACTATTATTGGCATTTGATTTTCTATTGAAAGATTTTCATCCATATCACAAGCATTTAAAAAATATTTTATTAAATTTGTTCTACGACCTCTATATACTAGTTTAGGAAATGGTCGATATATTATATTGGATTTAAGACCAATTTGTTGTAAATAAGTAAGAATTTCAGCAAATTCATGTGTTACATATGACAACCATGGTCCACCACCGAGATGTTGAATAAGAAAGCATACTTGTTTTTGTTTATCAGGATATCTATGATGATATTGTAATGTTAAATTTTCTAAATGTAGTTCTTTTGGATGACAAACATGAAATGGACGAAGATTTATTGTTAATGGTAAACTTTTATATAGACGAGTAGAATTCGGTGCTGAAATATGATTTTCATTGAATAATTTTATAAATAAATATTGTACAAATAAACATGAAAAAAATATTAAAATAAAACAATTTCGTAAGACTCGATATAAATTTAATCGAAAAATACTACTATAGAATATACGACGACTGCGACGATACATTAAATGCCATTAAATAATTTAAATAAAAAACTTAATGATTATTCTCATATGTTAAAATTAAACGAAATATGTATCTTTTCGTTCGATAGTCAACATTATAAATCATATACGATCCTCTGAAACGCATGACTTGTTACGCATACTCTTTGAAAGAAAAAAAACGGCGATAAAAAACAATCGCGAACGATCAAACAGAAATTAAACATAGAACAGGTGTCCTCTAAAATCATATTTTAACTACAAGTCCTTTATGATACACGTGTCCATGCTTTTTTTTTCTCTTCTTTGTATTTAATATGATGCAAGCATTGATGTCAAAAATTAAAATAATTATTTTTTCATGACTTACTGTTTTAGTATAAAATGTTAATAAATAAATAAATAAATACAATATTATATATTTCATATTTAAACGTATCTAGAATATGCTCAAGGCCAATAGAAGCTAGCAAGATATATTGATGGAATTTTTTAAATGAATTTCTTTTCTCTTTTTTTTCTCTATTTTTTATTTATTTATTATTGATTGGTTATACAGATGTATGTAAATGTGTACAAGACGAAAAAAAGAAAAAACAAAAAGAAGATAGATCTAAGAAATAAGATGACAAAACAAAAAACAAAACAAAAAAAATCATTTTTTATTTTTGATGACTGGAGACTACTGACTTATTTAATTTTTTTTCCTTTTGACGTGATATAAAGAAGAAAATAACATAAAGCATATAAAGAAAAGTTATTGCAAATAAAAAGAAAATGATAATATGTAAATATAAAATGATTTGTCGCAATGCGGCAAAAAAAAAATCATGACAATGCACAAAACAATAAGAGATATATTAAAGACTTTCGAATAAAAGCAAGACAATGAAAAATAAAGACCAATAATAATAATGAGAGAAAAAAAAAACAAAAACCACTATCTGAATGCAACAAATATACAATAGACACAGAGAGAAAAAAACGAACATTCTTCGATGTTATCTTAATTCATTTATTCATGTCAATAAAAGAAAAAGCAAACAAAACATCATTACTGATGATATTGATGATAAAGTGCAAGATTTGTTTGTGTATCAACATAATCAGAATTTGGTGTTGATGATACTTGTGAATTATTTTCTGATGTTGTTGTTGTTGTTGTCCAATTATCATTAGCTGATGCCCATGTTGAACCTCCATTATTACTTACAAATGTTCGTCCATTAATATTTCCATTTCCTATTGAATAATCTTGTCCTTCTTGATTATTATATGTTGTTGGTGATTGAGATGTATAATTAATAGATGAATTTTGATTTGTTGTTGTTGCTCTTGAATATGTATCATATGTTTGTCGATTATAATCATTTGAATTTGTAATAACAGATGTTTTATTTGTTGTTGTTGTTGGTGTTGTTGTTGTTGGTTGTATTGATAAAAATGTCACAATTATAAATTCAATATCATCTGTACATGGATTACAAAAAGCATATGTTGATGTTTTAAGTGATACATATTCATTATCAATATTTGTACGAAAACGTATAATTATATTTGTTAAATTTGTTGATGTATTTAATAAATTTTTTTGTGTTACTGTTCGTTTATATAAATCTTGAAATTTAATTTGATCATCAGGATGTATTTGTTCATATATTAATTTATGTAATAATTCATGAGTTTTATAACCAATTATTGGTGTACAACGTTGATCAACAAATAATATTTCACCTGTATCCCAATGACAACGACATGTAAATTCTGTTGTTATAGAATTATATGTTGATACTGAACCATTTGTTAAATCATTAACATTTGGTGAACATGAATTTTGTATACGAGCTATAGCTATAAATGCCATTTGACCATTAGAATTTGATGATGATGGATGATGATTTGTATTATCATGATGTGATGATGAATGATGATGAGTATTTAAATTTCGAATATAACCGCTTATATGTACGACTTCATATAGATGACCATCAATTGATGGACCAAGAGATGTACGATGACGACGACGTAATACACATGGATTTATAAATGGATTTTGATGTGTATGATCAAGTGTATTAGTTGAACCAACACGAAGGCGACAGATAAATGATCGTTTTGAACTAACTAAAAAAAAAAAATTTATAAATATAATCCAAGAAAGTTATGCTCATGCGATAGATGTATTTTTAAGTGATTTAAAGAATGACGACAGTTAAAAAAAACCTAATGAATTATAAGGTATCAAACATGCTGATTTAGAATATGACCATGAAACATTCTCTTAAGACTTTATATACTGATTTTTCAGATTAATAAATATCTTATTAAAATCGTTTTGGATCTATTCACAAGGGAATCGCTTCAACTGATTCCGAGCTTTCAGTTTCATTTTTTCACTCTAACTAGATCTTAATGAGATTAAGAAAATCCTAGAAATGTTCGTGCCTATGGTCTATTAGTGAAGGATTATGGTCGTTTTATTGGATTATATTTACTTAGCGCAAGGCATTTCCAAAAAAAAAAAAAGAAATAGAACAAAAAGTTTTGACTTGAAATTTTGTCTATAGATAGATCTGTTAGTCATTAGAACGTCCTGAAAGTTTCAAAGAAAATGAACGTGTCTTTCTTGAGATATTCAATTTTTTATGTTTATTTTATTTTAATATTTAAAATAAACTCAAACTTACCTAATCGAGCACCTGAAGAATGTCCATCTTTTTTAACCGTTCCAGTTTTAAGATCTAAAATTCTACCATTACCATTTCCATTTGGACTTCCATCTTGTGCTTGTAAATTTAATTGTTCACGTACTTTTTCAACATCATCCGGATGAACAAAATCTAAACAAAAACAAAAAAAAAATCCACAAATCATTCAAATTGAAGTTCTTTTTTTTTCATACCATAAAAAAATCTTGAATACCAATCATGACATGTATATGAAAGTATATGTTGTATAGCATCGCTTATATATATAACACGTAAATTGTCACAATTAAGTGCAAATAAAAATGCATCACATGATTCAACCATTAAATATTTTAATTCATTATCATTAAGAAATGATGGTTTATGTATATCTTGTTGTTGAGATATTTGTGCTGAATTTAATGATAATGAATTATTATTTGTACGTAAAGTTTTCATAAATTGTGCTGCCATACGTAAAATTGTTAATTTATCAGGTTTACGTGCTAAATTTGAACATGCTGGTACCATATCACATAATTCAGCAAAATATGTAGCCATTTTAACACGACGACGACGTTCAATTTCACAATGATTTTCACGAGCTTGTTTTTCTTTATCTTCGTCACCTATTGTACCATTATTTGGATTATTATTATTATTATTATTATTAGATATGATTGTATTTGATAAAGATGTACCACGTAAATAACATTTATTTTCTTCATCATCATCATCAAATTCATCTTCATCATTATTTGGCTAAAATAAAAAGATTTCTTGTGTTTTCTAGAGAGACTTTTAAAAAAAATGAACATACTGGTTTTCGTTTGACATTAGATTTTGTTGTTTTATCTGTTGGTCGTTTACGATTTGTTGGTTTACGTGATGATTCAATTGAACTTGATGATGACGCAGCAGATGATGATGAATTACTAAAATCACCATGATGTTGAAGATGATTTATTGTTGCTGTTGTTGTTGTTGTTGGATAAAATGAGGATGTTTGTTGAACATGTAAAAGTTGTTGTTGTTGAGGTAATTGGTGACTATAATAATGTTGATATTGACCTAATGATGATGGTGATGCTGATGATGCAGCAGCTGCTACAGCTACAGCTGCATAAGCAGCATTTGTATTTGATGTTAAATATGGATGTTGAATTATTGCTCCGGATGATGATGGAAGAATAGATGGAATTGATATATCATCATTTGAAGCAATACCACCGTTTACATAAGTTATAGATGACATTATTATTTAGGACAAAAAAAAAACAAAGAATTAACTAAAAGAAAATAAAATGATATGAATAAGAATATGATTTTCACAAGCGTGAGAATAAAAAAATTTTTTTTTCTCATGTTTTCATGTTAAATAATGCTTTATAATGAACAACTCGTTTTGATTAATTAAGAATAAATGTCTACAAAGTATAATCGGAGAGAGAACGACAAAAATACAGAAAAAAAAATTATTAATTCAACATAATTGAATCGGGTTACCTTCAATTTGATCCCTTTTTAATTGAGAACCCAAAAATTGTTTCCAAATTTGTCCCCAATTTATTTAACAGTTAACAACTACGCAAGAGAAGAAAACGAAATAATGATGTTGATTTGCTTCTCGAACAATTGTCGAAAATCGTTCTCTGATGGACAAGATATTAACTAAAATTTTTCTCTTATAATTGTATGATTTCCTTTTTTTTTGTGTGTTCTTTCTTATTCTTGTCAAAGAAGAAATGTTGATACTTATTTTTTGATGTTATGATAAAAATTGTCTTTCATACTCAATAAAATTATATTAGTAATGCATATATATAAAAATTAAGCGTTAATTTAATCGGAAGACGAATCCAGAGTAGAGACAAATTTGGAAAGGTCTCCAGAGGCCAAATTTGAAAACAATTAAGAAGGGACGGACTAGGGGTATGCCATTAAATATCTTGATGTATCCGATAACAAAGAATTCATAGCTATATTCTTGCTTTGTTTTAATTTAGGACGTATTGAACATTGTTTAGATTGTTCTTGATCAAAGTGAATCATTATTTATAGTTCTGACTCTTGGATATATCTGAGTCAGGCTCAAACATTTGGATATATTTGATAATTCAAAATCAGGGATGAAATAAAGCATACTCAATATAAAATGATAGAAAAAAAGTTTATTAACAAAGTATTTTTTTTTCTATAATGCTAAGTAATTAGCTCAAATCAGATAGTGATTTTAATAGCCAATGGAGTTTTCTTTTAGCAAGATTTCATAGATAAACTATGATGGTAAGGTTTCTAAAACAAGCTGGACACGGTAGTTTGCAGATTCCGGAAACTATGATTTTAACAATGTGATTTTAAAGAGTATAAAATGAGGGATCGCCGTATTTTCTACAACCTCCTTTTGAGCAGTTAAAAATACCACAAAAATCGTAAAAAAGATGTTTTTTGATAAATTTAGTTTCTTGTACGATTTTTGTGATACTTTTAAGTTTTTAACGGAAGATTGTAGAAAATGTGGCGACTCCTCACGTTACGCTCTTTAAAATAGCATTGTTAAAACGTAGTTTTCTGGAACGTGGAAACTACCGTAACTGACTTTTTAGAAACCTTACTATTATAGTTCATCTATGAAAAGACAACTTCATTGTCTATTAAAATTATTAGTTGGATTTAAACTAATTGATTAAAAATTATAGAAAAAATACATTGTTGTTAAGCTTTCTTTTTGCATCGTCGTATGTAGCAAGAATATAATCTGTTAATATAAAAATTTTAGTCAAGAAAAAATATCCATTATCAAGAAGACACGACTTTTACATAGTAAACATAAATAACAATATTAATTTTATACTTACATTAAGATGTATTATAATTATTTAATATTAAAAACAAAGAGATAAAAGGCAAATATCAACTTTATCTGAAAAATAAAATATCTTTAATTTTGAATTTTTCTTTCTTTTGAAGATCACAGTGTAAGAACAAAGCAAATGATACTATCTAAAATAAGAAATGATCAATCATAATTAACAACGTATTTTTATCATCTAATCAATAGTCGAGAAGAAAAAACAAAATCGAGTAACAAAGAAGAAAACAAATAGAAAAAAAGATCAATGTCTGTTGTTGCTTTTTATTTTTATTTCTTTTTTATTTTTTTACTATGGTTCTTTTGTTTCTTCTTCTTCTTCTTCTTTTTTTGCTTTATTATCGTTTCTTTTATCGCTTACGGTTCTTGAAAAATTAGTTTTTTTGTTTTGCTAAAAACACACACATACATAGTACAGTATGGACAAGCAGAGCAAGAGTTAGACGGTTTGATAATTACACGCGAGATAGAAACAAAAAGAAAAGAAAAACAACAAGAAAAAGGCAAAAAGAAAACGTTTTCCTATTTACACCGGGTGTTCATGTGGAGAGAACAAGAAAACAACAACAACAACAACAATAATGATGATTTTTTTTTTTTGGACGTCTGTTTATATGTGTGCGTGTATATATATATATAGAAATTTCTCTTTTAGTTTTCCGAAACAAAAATACATTCTCACCTCGCGCATATATATATATCAAAAGCATTGATCGAAAGGAAAAAAACCATAAGCGAAACAAATAAAGTGTAACAACGGGATGTATGTATGTATGTGTGTTATATAAAGGAAAGGAAAAACTTCGAGTTTCTTTTTATTTTCGGTTTTTTTAATGTGTATGTGTGTGTGTGTGTGTCTATATGATGTTTAAAAATTGTCTAATTTCGAGAATATGGATGATAAGTAGGACTGGAAACAATAGAAGTTTTGGCTTTGCCATGATGATTGTCGTGTTCATAATCATTTTGATTACCCGGTGAATTACCTGATTGTTGTCCAGTACCATTATCACCCATTGTACCACTCATACCTGTATTCATTGATGGATAATATGAACCATAATCATAACCAGTACTATAGACTATAAAATATTATACAATGAAAATGAAGTTATAAGTTAAAAAAAAAACAAGAAATAAGGAAGAAAAATTTACCATTTGGATCAGCATAAACACCTGTTGGTTGTGGAGCACTGTAGCCATAATGAGAATAATAATCATTTGTATTTACTGTATTCGATGGTGTATATGAATACTGAGAACTTGATGGATGGTCAGGATATTGAGAATAAGATGATGGTCCTGGACTAGGAGCACTTGTCGAACCAGAACTACCATATGGATATGCTGTAGGATTTGCCTGTTGATTGTATGTATAAGCATTCCAATGAGTATAGCTAGAAAAGAAAAATAATTAATTTATAAAATATTCTTCAACATTTAAATATGTTTTCTTTAATGAAATGAAAGTAATCAGTATTAAGCATTTTGTTTTTATCCAGAGGTAGATAAAAGCATCAAGGTATAAATAAAGGATACGATAAAATACATAGCAATATGAATATATAATCTATCGTATTAATGCCTTGAATACGATTCAAAACTAAATCATCTTTTATTTTGAAATATAAAAAAAAACAAATGTTTTCTCAACTGGATAATAATGCTCATATTTATACAAAGTGAGTCACAAATAATATAATAGGTAATATTTTTGGCCTATACAGTAATATTCAAAGAAATGATATACTATCAATACCACCCATCAAGCCTATTAATTTCCTTCATCAAGTGCACTATTATTTACTTGTAATATAATATATTAAAGATCTATCGAATAAGGTAACATACAATATGAATGTGAAGAAGGGTTCGATAACTTAGGAGCTCGATCAGAATATTTTCGCTACGATTGACAGGATTTGCATAGCATTGGTATATTTTGGTGAGTAAAACGAAAACTTTTCAAGATTGAAGGAAGATTACTTCTGCCTTCAGATGCAGGCAAAAGAGTTTTTTCTTTTTATCTATATGATCGGATACATGAAAGAGAGACATCTACACAAATGAGATATAGATTCTTAAAAAATGTTTAGTTATGATTATAAAAGAAATCAATATTTTCTTACGCGTCAGATGTTGGATAACCACTTTGACCATAGGATGGTACGCCAGCTCCATAATTTGTATATGTAGTTTGTTGTCCATATGGATCATACATTTGTTGTTGTAATTGTTGTTGTTGTTGATTATTTAATGTTTTTGGTTTAGCACGTTTAACATCAACACTTATATCACCAATAGTATGTCGTTGTAATCGAAGTACTTCTTGTGCTGCTTGTTCAGTTTGAAATGAAATAAAACAGAATGGACGTCGTTCATTTTTTTCTTTATCATAAGGTAGATCAATTTCTAAATAGTAAAACAAAAAAAAATAATTCTATCTTGGCTTGTTTTTTTTCTTTTTTTCGTAAGAAAATATTTCTTACCATCAATTTGACCAAATTTTGAAAAGTATTCCCGTAATTGTGAATCAGGAAAACTTGGATCAAGACCACCAATAAATACTTTACGATTATTACTATATGGATTTAAATTAGCACCTATACCCATAGTCATATTAGAATAAGACATTGTTGATGATGAACCAATACCATATAAAGAAGATTGTGATGATAGATTATTAATATTATTATTATTATTTGTAATATTATTTATTGTATTTAAACGACGATGTGCTGGTTTAGGATCAACTCTTCGTCCTTTAACAAAATGATCATTTTGCGAAAGTATTCTTTCAACAATATCTTTTGAATCGAATACAAGAAAAGCAAAACCACGACTACGTCCTGTTGATGGATCATGTTTAATTGAACAATCAAGAACATTACCAAAACTAGAGAAATATTCACGTAAATCTTCTTGTGTTGTATCCCAAGTTAAACCACCTGAAAAAGAATATTTTTGTTTTTCTTCTTCTTTTTTTAAAATTATCAAAAAAAAAACAACAAACAAACATACCGACAAATAATTTTCTTTCATCTTCAGGTTTCAATCCAGTCGATGTACTAGTACCACCACTCCCACTACCTTGTGAATAACCTGTTTGTGATAAATTTATATTTTGACTATCATGTATATCATTAGTATAACCATTTTCACCTTGACCATTATTTGAATGTTCAATATAACTACTATCACGTGTTGGTGATGATGATGATATTTGACCAATACGAGATGGATCATACTCATTATCCAAATTTCTTGTCGTCATTTTTTTTTAATATGAACTAGATTAAAGAAAACGAATAATTTTAATTCTTATTAAATGAAATTATTTCTTTTTTATACTGCGATTGCCATCGAAGACTTTTTTTGATTGATAAAATACTTACATAATGCGTATGTGTGCGTGTGTATGTATATATATAATAATGAATTTATTTTGTTAATGTAATTAATGCACAAAAGGGAAAATTGAAGCGAACAAACGCTAATATATATTTATATATATATATATGTAGGAATGAAAATCGAACAAGAACTGCACACACGAATAAATGTAGCAGTAGGTAGAACGAGCACAAAGACTGATGTCTGAAATAACAAAACACACAAAACATTGAAGAAAATAACAAAAAAAACCTAGAGAAGGAAAAAGAAAACAATATTAGTTTATTGTTCAATTCATTTTTTTTTTTTTTGTAGATATTGAATAAAGACCAGAATATGAAATTGATGATAGAAGAGATGAAATAGATTTTTTTTTTCTGTTCATTGTACAATAATAATATTCTTGATTTTCTTTTCCTTTTCCTTTTTTTTTCGTTATTATATAGATATTGTAAAAGATGTCAATAGAATAATATTGTTATTACCGTTAGGAAATTTCTTTTCTTTTTTTTTCTTTAATTATCATATGTTGTCACTGTGTGTAGTGCCATGTTAGAACTTGGACTATTTGACTCGATTAGGATGTTCGTTTGAATAATTAAGTTTAAAAAATTCTTTTGATTTTGAAAAAATTAATTACAGAATAAAATTATTTATATTTGATTAGTAGGAAAAAAAAAAAAGAAAAATATTTTTCTCACTTTTTTTACTAATGATTTAATCATATGAACGACATCTATATAGTAGATGTCAATAAGTTTTTGACTTTCAACAATATTAATGTTAATATAGATAAATCAGATCTATTAGAAAAAAATTTATATGATGTTTTTCTCATATATATACAAAGTATTGTAAAAGTCGATACGGAAAATTTCACGAATAATAACAGGCTAAATTATGTTATGTAAAATAATTATAAAACAGGTGTAGCTTTTTTGATACTATGGGATCTAAAGGGTTAATATTATCTGATGAAACTTCATACAAGCTGAAATTTGTTCAATAACTTCATGAAGAAGATTTACAAGATGAAATTAAATTTTATAAAGATTTCAAAAAGCGTAAATTTATGTATTTCAATTCAATGGCAATCATTTTAAACATTTCTTGTAAATCAAATTATATGAAATAAATCTTAAAACAATATACTATTATATTATAAAAACACAAGTAACTAAATCGTTTGAAATATATAAGAAATATTTTCGCGAACTTTTCATAAGGACTTTTGGAACATCCTGTACATTACATATGAGAACATAAAATCTAATTTGAAAACAAAGCATCTAGATCATTTTAGCATATTTCAGAAGACAAAGATAATTATATTTTACTAAATATTTCTATTTGACAAGTTTAGTCTAAACAATTATTATTATTATGATACATACTCAAAAAGAACATCTATTTTCATTAACGTTCTATATTCGGTCAAGTACCCATAGCATCCAATGATGTTGAAAGAAATATAGTTTTCGACAGACACAAGTACTAATTTGACAGACATAGATAAGTATTGTAAAAAAAACAAACTATCGCCAAATCAGAATACAGAATCTAACAAATCTTTTCTGAGATGAAACAGAAAATATATAGTATTATTCCATATGTGAAAAGTATCAGACATCTTATCTTCTATATACCCAAATTATGATGATCGAAAGACAGAAGTGTTTATTGACATGTTTGTTTTTTTTCTTCATTTTATAGGGATTTTCAACAGACCGTATTAGTCAATTAATATCACTGTCAACGATGAATAGATTTTGTATCTCTGCTTTATTCTGACAAAATGACATGAGACTTGTGCTGTTCGTTTACATGTTTCAATAGCATATGGTTAAGTTATGATACTAACCAACAGACAAAAAGTCAAGAGATTCTTTTTTTTTGATATTTCTTATGTGTCTTATCTTCTATATACGTAAAAAAAAATAGTTGTTCATGGTGTCATTTTTTTTGCCATATTCATGAACTCAAAAGTCTATCGATAAGAAATGACTTAGTCGATGTGACATAAGAATTAATTGAATAATATCAAATTTACTTGCTGAGTATGGACTTGCATTAAGAATAGGAATTTAATATTATGGTGATTTGAACCCATCCTAATAAACATAATGGATTACTTCAACATAGCTTTCAAAGTGGACTGAGCCTATCTTTGGTTCTGCTACTAATTAGAAGCAAAATTAACTTCTTTGAAATATTTATATTAAAGTTTAAACTTACATATTAAGAAGGATACTGATCGAAAGTTGCTTTAACGACTTGTTAAATAATTATCTTATCAATAATATTAAGTTTTACAACACGTATTTGATCTTAACCTAGTTTAATAATATTAAATCTAAACGACTTGAAACAACATGAGAGATTCTTCAGCATAGAATATCTTATCTATTTATTTCATAGTATGCCTATTTACTCCAATTACGAAAGTATTATTTTCTTATTAAGTAATCGATTTGAATCATCATTAATTGAAGCTGTCATTGTTACACTTTAAAGTATTTGTTTATGTGATAATTCATTGGATGAGTGACAAAGCTTTTATATCAAAGAGTAGGTATAACTAGTTTATGTACAAGGAAGAATCAGTTATGTATTTGTTGTTTTGATGTGTGCATCCATTAAGACATTACATATTTAAAGTTATATTGTATGAAAAAATACCATAATATTTTATTGATACAAAGTATAAGACTTATGATGATGGTATTTCTATAAAATAATATTCAACTTGATCAATCGAAAAACTATTTAAAAAACTCATCAGTAGATTGAAAACAATAAATGGAAACATGATAATAAAACTATTACTGATAATTTTTTATTAATATCGTTAATGTATTAAATTGAACAAAAAAATAAATCAGTAATATTCTATATAGAAAATAGTGTCTACATATAAAAAATAATTTGAATAGATAATTGAAACAACAATACAATGATCAGTATTGGCAGTATCATAATGAATAGTTACTGAAATTCCATATAAAATAGATAAAATTAAAACAATTATTAAAATAAAGTTATTTCGTATGAAAGACAAAAGATTTCATTAAAAGATCACTCGATATATAAGTCGAATATCTATTGTTGAAATATTGATTATGATGATAAGACAACGAGACAAGAAATGACAGATTCTTTCATACAAATAATCACTTGATTCATTATATATAAATATAATCAAGATTTATTTCTCGATGTATTTTTCTATGAACGATTTTTGAAACATAAATTATTTGTTCATGATGAATTATATAGTTAAATCCCTTCTGAATATTGCGACTATCCATATATCGATAGAACTATACGACATTGTTTAAGAATCTAATTATTATAATTGTAGAATTGCAAATTATTAAATAAAGATTTGTTTTCTTTGAATTTTTCATGATATAAATAATATGAACTTATTCTGATGTGCTAATTATCAAAACATGTTCTGTGCAAAAACAAACAACGGACAAAACTTGTTAAATCATTACTGTGAAGCACACATGAAATAAAAAACCGAAAACCAAAAAAAAATTCTGAAGGTCACTCGGTAAACTATACTCGATATTTCAACCCAATAGAAGGATAATAAAAAATATATATATATATTAAGAAGAAAAAAAAGAACTCCATGGGTCAAATAATGGAAAACAAAAGAGAGAGAGAAATAAGAAAAGAAAAACTTTTATTTAGACTAATTCTACAAATTGATATATCTTATTTTGTTTTTGTTGCATACTAAATCCATAATACATAATTCATCACTTAATATTAAAAGTCTGATCCATAGAGATTTTGTTTTGGTTTTACATAACAAATAGGTGTATTCGCTGTTGTATATGTATTATATGATGGTGATACTCCAATTACATAATTACCGTGTGATTGCTTAGGTATTGCTGGGACGATACTAAAATCAAAAATGAAATATGAAAAAAAAGAATAATTAATTTTTTTTGTTTTCGTTTTTTTTATTACTTAACTCAATAACAATTTAAGTTAACATGCATATACATATTTATGTAAATACTCGAGTGGAATGTCTTATTTTCTCTTTTCTATATGTATTAGTAGAAAAGAAAAGAACAACCAGGTCGCTACGAGCAGTAATAAATAAAACATGTTTCTCTAAGTATATATATATATATATATATATATATATATATATATATATTGAATTCCTATAGGCATTAAATAGAATCTTGCATTAAAAGTCGATTGTAAAGCCACTCTGATTCATATAACTGGAAGAAAATATTAGCATACTTATATTTACCTGACACGAGTTATATGACTAATATGATCTTTCATAATGTCTTGAACATTGCCATTTGAATAAAGTGATATTGGTGAATTATATTGACGATTTACAAGATTTATTGGTTGTACTGATGCTGGTCGATAATGTTGTTGTTGTTGTTGTTGTTGTTGTCGTTGTTGTTGTTGTTGTTGT
>CAJNOL010003650.1:0-20825 GCA_905250125.1 Rotaria sordida
TCCCCCTTGAGAACAAGTTTAAAACCATTCTATTCGATAAAGACTTTTGATGTATATCTCTACTATGAATGTCTTAGCTGCCCTTGTTTAGATCTGAGAAAATGAGAGAATTAAAGTTTTTCAATTTTCTATCCTTTCCTGGTATTCTAGCTGTACCGTTTCTTCACTTATATATGTAATATCTGCAAGAAAGACCCATTTTTTACATAAAAGAACTATCAAAATTGAGTAAGATCTAGCATGAAAGAGATGCTCATCTGTCAAAGATAACGGCATTATATCTATACTTCCTAGTCGTGTACCAAGAATAATTATCCATATATACCAGTTGGTAGGGTTGACTGCGCTTTACTCTCGTAACAAAAGCAAAAAGAAAGCTCATACATTGATATTTTACTAATTGCGAGTGAAATGGGTGTGGGTGTGGGTGTGCGTGTAGGTGTGGGTGTGCGTGTAGGTGTGTGGGTGTGGGTGTAGATGTGGGTGTGGATGTTTCTCTCTTAGAAAACCGCACTCACACTGACACACCCACATCCCACACCCTCACACTCCACAAACCCACACCCATCCACACATCCACACCCACCCACGCCCCACACGCACACCCACCCCACACCCGTTCCAGATGTTTAAGTTTTAAACATTTTTACAAGATCTACACGGTTGGAAAAAATATTATTCCAGGGGGGTAACGCTATAATTTCAAATAGAAGACATAATAAATTTTATATCAAATGAAAGCTCGTTAAAAATGGGGTTTATTGGTATTAAATAGTGAGGGTTATGAAAACCTTTTAATGTCGAGCTTAATAAATTTTCAGAAATTTTATACTTTTTTTGGGATGGAAAATTAAAGTACTAGTGATTCAAGAATGGAGTAAAATGTTTTTCTTGAATATTTTTACACGGTTCGATAGAGCTCGTCGAGCTCTATAAAACTGTATACATTAAAAAAATTTTAAGACACTTTTTTTGCGATAAAAAATTCCAAAAACTATTTGGAAAATCTTAGAAAACATGAAAAAAATTCATATTTTTCATGTGGAAGAACAACACTTACTTTTTCAATAAAAGTAGCTTTTTTCATTGTTTTTACTCCGTCAGGCGTTTCGAAACATATTCATTAGACGCAGCTTTTCACACTGCATCGAACGAGTATATTTCGAGACGTATGAGGTAGCAAAAACAACGAAAAAAGCTACTTTTATTGAAAAATTGAGCGTGTTTCTTCCATTTGAAAAAAAAAAGAGTTCTTAAATGTTTTTGAGGTTTCCCAAGTAGTTTTTTGAACTTTTTATCTCAAAAAGATGCCTCAAAAAATTTTTAACATGCACAGTTTTGTAGAGCTCAATAAGGTTTATCAAACCATGTAAAAATATTCAAGAAAAAAATTGACTTCATTTTTGAATCAGTGGCACCTTGATTTTCCACCCCAAAAAAATATAAAATTTCTGAAAATTTCTTAAGTTTGACATTAGAAAGTTTTTACAAGCCTCACTATTTAGTATCAATAAACCCCATTTTTGACGAGCTTTCATTTGATATAAAATTCATTATGTCTTCTATTTGAAATTATAGCGTTACCCCCCTGGAATAATATTTTTTCCAACCGTGTACTTTCTACGTAAAATGACATTTTTTAGGGCAAAATTTGCTTTACTAATTGGTACATAGAAAAAAACTATTTCTTGTTTTGAATTGAATAAGTGTTAACTAAAATACCAAAATACACTACATAGAACTCTGTACAGACTACTTAAAATAGGGGATGTCTAGATAGTTATATTCATTCATTAGAGAATGCATGTTTCGTTTCATATGCAGTTAATCATATTGATATGTACTAGCAGATGTAAGTACGACAGCTTCAGTTTAATTGACGTAGCTGGAGCTATTCAATCAGTTCTTGTTTGCATGAGCAGCTAATAGTGAACAATTCGTTTCCTTTAAGCTGAACTTGTCGAGGTCAGATGACAGTAGAGAAGTGATAAGTTGCCATTACTAGTTTCCTGTTCTTTTCTTCATTGAAAGTCTTGTTCACAATTCTTTCGTTACGCCTTATTTGATAATGCTAACTTGCGACATTCTTATCCTTTTTCAATTCCACTTTTTCCACCGGTCGAATCGTATCTGATTACAGCCAAAGTCTAGCATTGGACAAACTGTTAAATTAATTATTTGAATAGTATTGTCAGTTATTATTTATTATAAATGTCTGAGATGTTCGTAGTTGATATTATATTAATAACTGATGTAAGTCAATTACAACTACAAATAGATGTTTGACGAGTATTTTATTTGATTAAAATATATTTATTTCTATAAGAATAAACAATCTATAACAGTTTGTACCATTATGAAACGTATTTTCTTTTATTTGAATAAAACAAAAAAGTTTCTTCTATGTCTACTACACATCGTTGTCAATTCAATGAAAAAATTCATCATGTAAATAGACAATATGAACAAAAAGATTGATGTCAAGCATATTTACGAATAATATCATTAAAAACTGAGAATTCATTTAAAAAAAAAACTAATAAGAAAAACAATTAGCTAAAATTGATAACTCCCATTCCTAGATCTACATCCACCCAACACCCATCTTCACCCAACCGTACTCACCCTGCTTTACTTTTGACAAATGCTCAGCGGAAATTTCTTTCCTTAAAATAACTCGTCATCCGTTTGAACATTTCCTTGTTATTATCAAAATATAGAATTTTCTCCTTCAATTTTTATTTGTTAGATAGAATTTTCATTGTAGTTCATGTAATTTGGTTCATTATCGGTATAATTTTTGATCGAATCGGCGACATCTTAGCATCTTTTGCTGTCGTATTGTAGTTTAAATCCTTTGAATACCTTGCAAATGAACTGATTGAAATGACATTTCAGATACCGATGGAGAAATTGCGTCGAGTTTGTTGGAGGCTGTATTACCATGCTTAAAGTTTGTGCTCTCGTGAGTAAGAAATAGCAAAAGACCTGACACAGAGAGAAGAAATGTAACGCTTAAAATGACCATTGTTATTCCTATGCGACTAATATTATTTGCACCATGTATTATGAGAGCTACGCAAGGGCTCAATGTAATAAGAGTAACCAAGAAGATTTTAAAACATAACTTGAACAAATGCCAGTTTCGTACAGAGATATCAACAATCTTCATTTCGATCATCTCTCTTCTAGGTAGACTTGGCTTCTTTGGCTGTAATACATGAAGTAACAAACGTAAAAATATATTAATGAACCATCCGAATGCTTTAAGCAATCCGCCACATAGACCAGCTTGAGTTAGTACATCTATAACTCCTATATTTTGTTTTATCCATTGATAACAAACGAGACTCCCTAGTGACGCATCGATTCTTGTGTCCGACGAATTACAAAAAAGATATGTAGCGTTCATAGTTGTGTAGCAGTCCATTTCATTGTCCGATGGACATTTACTGTTCGGCAAAACAAAACGGTTAATTAAAATAAATTCAGAGAGGAAAAGGACGAGCGTAGCTGTTAAGACAGCTGTTGTCATAATAAATAAGGCTAGAGCAGGTAGAAATCCAAGAGTAGTTGCTGACAAGCCAATTTGAACACCGTATACATCAATATATTCTCCGACACCAGATGGTGTTGCTTCATGGTGTTTAATTGAAAACATTGCTTCGATCATACGATAAAATGTTCTAGGACACCAGCGTATAAGATAGAATAAAACAGCAAAGATTACAGCACCCAAACCAAAAGATATACTTAAGCCAGCAGCAGTGTATTCTTGATAACTCGAAGCCATCCTTAATAGCTATAGGTACACGTATAAAATGGTAAAAAAATGTAAACACCGTCGGTAATCATGCTTGTAAAAAAAGTTCGAGTTTTCAAAAAATGACAACAACAATAAATTTTGTTTCAAAAAATAAATTAACAAGAAGAGAACGTCCTGCGGGTGTGGAGGTCTAGGAATTAATATTCTCTTAATCCACACCCACATCCTCAAGATGGGCAAAATCTTGTTTTTTTTTGTATACTGATATGACTATTCGATAGTTTTGATCCAGTGAGCCACTTTGTAAGACTCTTGAAAATGGCTAATTTTGTAGAGCTTTCGAAGTTCTATCGAATGGTATATAAACGACCTTGGGTTAGTGTTTCTCTTTTGCAAAGTTCAACGGATTAAATTTTCTTCATATATGAAAAATGAGGAATATTATGTTACTGTGTAGCTGATAGAGAGTTCCTATTTTACCTAGTTGCAGTTAAAATAGTGTTATAAATAATAATCGAATTTAGCATCAAAATGATAGGACACTTTTTTTTCTATCGATTCGTACATGATTCAATTCTATTAGTGACAGAAATCAAACGGGGCTAATTTTCAGCCTTTTACGTTCCTGTCCTTTCATGCAATAAAGGTATTCTCATGTCCCGATTCCCACAGACTTGATTTTGTCACTCGCATCAAAATAAGTTTATTTAAAAAAACAATCATATATCTTTTAAACATTTGAAATTCTTTATCTTTCTATATACTCCCTATGGTCTTGAGATTATCTATTGTCAAAGTAATTTAAATACAATGAATACATTCTCAAATGACAAGAACAAGTATTCAGTGTGTGTATGGATTTTCAAAGTATAGATAGCAAGGAAATTAGGTTCTACAAAAGTAATGATACATTCTTCAAGAGCTTCACATTCTCTATGATCCTATATATATTTTCGTCTTATCTTATATTCGTATGCTTAAATATTAATAGAATTATTATTTTAACATCCTTGATGATCAATCTTAATTTGAACCAAGAACATTAAAGAAAATTTGTTTTTTTTTTCGAAATTGTCGATTGAGGATGGAATAAAATCATCTTCAGAGACCCTTGAACAAGCTCGAAACCGATCATGGCTGCTTATTCTTATGTGTAAGATATATTGAGCTCTAACACATAAAATTGCACGACTAAGTTAATTCTTTTTTTTTCAGAAATAATTGTCAGTGTCATATTGATAATTGCCCACTAACTTAAATAAGAAGCTCTTTATAGTTTATCAAGAAATAGAACGAGGACAATATTACCAAAAAGAACATTCTGAAGTGTGTTTTGATATTTTTCACAAAAACCCTCAGGAACTCTTTTATTCAAATTCGGATTAAAAATTGTTGCAGCTTGATGCATTTTTAAAAACTTACTTAGAATCTTTCGAAGAAACTGTATGTGCCAGTAAAAACTATGCTATGCCTGTTAGTATGAAATCAAATATGAGAAGTTCACATAAATGATGCATATTTTTTTCTATTCACTAAATAAACATGTCACATACTATTAGCTTATCATTCATCATTTCTTTTGTGAATATAGTTATGTTAGCGACACTGTTCATAAACTAGAAGTGCATACTTTTAAATATTGTTTTTTTTTTCAGATTATTTCTTCGCCATTCAACATGGAAGAATACGTCAAGAGATCGGTGATCTAGATGTGTAGATCTGCGTAAATATAGTTAACAAGATGAAGAGTAAATTCGAGTCATGCATTCGGAGTGTGTCGGAAATCGTGATATATGGAACATATTTTCATTTATTGCTTCATATTGACATTATCGTGACGAGAGTCATTGTTACGT
This sequence comes from Rotaria sordida, assembly GCA_905250125.1. Taxonomy (NCBI): domain Eukaryota; kingdom Metazoa; phylum Rotifera; class Eurotatoria; order Philodinida; family Philodinidae; genus Rotaria; species Rotaria sordida. The sequence continues at coordinate 5,623 of CAJNOL010003650.1, forward strand.
GGACACTATCAGCATCCTACTGTGCTTCATCACACTTTCTGTCTCTCCGTAGCTATATAAAGTCATGTTTGTGCGTTATTTCATCAGTCAAGTAACACACGGATCTCGTTGCGCGTTACCATTATAAGCATTTATTATATGAACAATCAACATTTTTTAATAAGAATACATACATTATTTGCTCACTTCTAAAAGCTTTTCTAACGCTTGCGATTATCAAACTCTATTCATATGAGAGGCAAGCGCTAAGTAATATCATGCTCAATCTATATGAGTAATAACTTATAATGACTAAGACAGTTGGTGAATATAGAATGACAAACAATAGTTGTTCAGGTGATCAATGAGTATTCAATCGATCCACTAGATGCAGGCATCGATAGAATGCTTTGAAACTCTCAACAAATTCAAGTACTCTTTTGATCAAAGTTGTTGGATAACTAGATTCACCAATTTCGCTTTTGTATAGCGGACCTTCCCATTTTGTTTTCTTTCGTTTACAGAGTCGAGGAAAATACTCGGTGATAAAAATATGTTTTGAATTTCAAACACTTTTCTAAATAAGACGACGCTTCTTTACATCGACTTCAATCATAAAATAATATGCCCTTTATTTTATGTAATCTCCAATACATGGATGATGCTCGAAAATTCCGGAGGGTGTGAATTTTTGCTTCAGTGACATCCACGCATCCATACCCACCTCTGGTAGGACTTATAAATGACTTTGTTCTCGAAGTTGTTCAATGTACGATTCATAAACAACAATATTCCGTCCTTTAATACAAATATGTTCGATATTTAAGAAACAGATATCAGCAGATTATCTGAATGTTTTCTCAAAAACAACAATCAATCACACATATATATCAGAGACGCATTTTCAAAAAGTTTAGTTTGAAAGAGAATTTCATGGAATTAGTTCTGGTATATATTTATATTTAAATAAACGCATGAATCAAATAGATCAGTTTTCGTGTACTAGTGATCAATATCAATGTCTGATAGTTCATTAGAATCCTTGTCGAACCATACTTGGAGAGATCTATAATCATCGCTCCGTGAAAATTTTTGTCCTCTTGTATTAAGCCATATGATAATATTCGTCCATGCAGTAATTGAACTTCGGTCTCGGACAAATGTAACACTTGTCAAGTTTTTGACACACATAAGAATCAACTGCATACATTCAACATTCTTTGTTTTTACTTTTAGATGTTCGAGTCGACGAGAGATAATTGAACATATGTCCTCAGTTATTAATGTTGAATCATCATTATATGAAATGCCAAGAGTTCACACGTTGTACGCGAGATCAAGTAACGTGCACATAATGTTCGATTCAAAATAATTATTTGAGGTGAACAGCCAAACTTCAGTCACTCGTGACAAATCAATCATAGTCACCAAACACTGAAATGAGTTGACTGGATAATGAATGTCAAGTGCTAACTGAGTTATGTTGGCAAAATGTTCGTTTTTTAATTTATTGTACTAGAAAAGAAAACAGATAATGTTTTAATATATGAGTTCTGCACAATCTAGTAATCGTATGAAAGACGTAATTTTCATTACAAATAATTAGGGTGGGTGTGGGGTGTGGGTGTGGGTGGGTGTGTGGGTGTGGGTGTGGGTGTGGGTGTGTGGGTATGGGTGTGGGTGTGTGGGTATGGGTGTGGGTGGGTGGGTATGGGTGTGGGTGGGTGGGTGTGGGTGTGGGTGTCATACTCTTGTATTCGACCTGAGACCCACCCACACCCACACCCCACACCCACACCCCACACCGACACACACACGCTCACACACCCACACCCACTCACATACCCACCCCACACCCACCCACACCCACGTACCCCACACCCCACGCCCACACACTCACACTTATCTACCCAGGCCCATATCCTTCGTTTTGATTAAAGAATTGCTTTTCAACTAGGTGTTTTTCCTTTCTTCGAAAGGAATATGAAAAGACATCGTTTTGATTAAAAAATTGCTTTTGAACTAATTTTTTCCTTTTCTTAGAAAGGAATATGAGTAGACGTCAATTTGATTAAATAATTGCTTTTCAATTAGTTTTTTTTCTTGTTCAATGCAGGATTTTATCTGCCTCATATATTAAATATCTCATTTTTACTTATCTATGTGTGTTCGTTTGAATGGAATATACATTTTAAAAGTAATGAAAGTGCTAATCATATCAGTGCTTGAGTGATTTTAATCAGTTGCTGAGAATTTTAAGCAATTCTGGTTTGATTCATGATCACTTCCTATTTGTTTCTAAATTGATTCATGGAAGATTATTAATCAATTAAAATCATACATCTTTGAATTCATTATTAATCGATTTAGAAGTGACTAACATCAAACTTTATCAATTATAACCCGTTAACAGTAGTAGATCAGTGTTTTATTGATTATAATCAATTGTTCGTGCTTTTACTGGATTAATAATCGGTTATTAATCGATGAAAAGTGTATGATTTTAATCAATTTTGAATCAAAAATTAATCGATTATAATCTGACCTTTTCCATGTTTTTTTTATACATAGGGTTCTATTCTTGTTTTCTTAATTTATTTATTCTCATCGTTGTGCGTCGTCCTATAGGAAAGTCAAATAGATGATGTGAATTTTATTTTTCTCTTTTATTATTTAATTTTGCTCGGACTGATGGTACACTCTATTGAAAAAAAAAGCAGAATAGGTTTCTATAATTTGCTTCAATTCAATTAATTGACTCAATTCTTTTCCTGTTTCCTACCAGAAAAATGGAGCAAATTAATTTAGGTTACTTTTCTTTTTTTTCCCGTACTTATTTTCATGATTGCTAAGTATGTTATAGTCGCAATAGAAGAGGAAAAAAATTTCTTTTTTTTTCTTCATTTAGTTATTCCGAGTGTTATTGACTACTTTCTGAGAAAAACTTGAAAGGTTAGTTTAGTTTTCTCTCTCTTCATTTAGTTATCCTAAGGTTGATGGTGCACTGTATCAAAAAAAAAATCAATTCGTTGGGTGTCCTCTTTTTTTATTAACTATGTTAGTCGTCTTCTCGCTTGTTCGTACAGAAATGATGAAAGTTAGTTTCATTTGCTTTTTTTCTTCTTTTACTTATTCTAATTGTTGCCAGGAATTTGACGGAAGCAATAGAATACAAAAAGATATTTTCCGTTTCTTTTTCCATTTACTTATTCTCATGAGTATCTAGAATTTTATACGAGTAATATAATGACGAAGTACTCATTTTTTTTGTCTTCATTTAGTTATTCTGAGTATTGTTTGTCACTTTCTGAGAAAAATCTAAAAGGTTTGTTTGGTTTAATTTTCTCTTTAATCTATGAGTTATATTGAGAGTGATCACACATTTTATCAAAAGAATCAAATAACTTAGTTTAGTATCCTTGTCATCTATTCATTATGTTTGTAATCATCCCGTTGATTCTGAGAAAAATTGAAAAAACCAGTTTAACCTTCGTTTTCCATTACGTTGTTTAGTTATTTAAATAGTCCTTGCACATTTTATAATGCAAATCTAATTAGAAAATTAACTACACATTTTTTTTTGTCTTCATTTATACACCATAATAGTTACGGCTTGTTTTAAAAGAGAATTAGAATCAGATAACTGACTTTAGTTTTCTTTTTCTCATTTAGTTATTCCGATAGAGTATAGATATGGAGTGTGAATGTATGATGTGAAAATGAATTTGGGTGTGAGTGTCAAAGAAGACAAGCCTCACATTCTCATCCATATCTACACCTATGCCTATTGGAATAGTTGTTTTTCAAGTAACGACATGAACCATGTACAGAATACTCGAAGAGTTCCTATCGAAAATTTTTTTTTCTCCTAGAACTTCATTATTAATTGATCTTCATTAGCTGATGTTTTTCGTATAATAGGTGACACTATCACAGTTTTATTTCGATAGACAATCTATGAAAGTGTTTTAAAGTAATTATCAATGACCGAGTTGCAATAATCCAGCCTCTGATTTCATAATAATATGTCACAGCGTGTCTTTTTTAGCTGCTTGACTTTCGACTTCACACACCACTATTCGATCTCTTTTATGAGAACACATCCAAACTATTTCTATAAAACGACTGTTCAAGATTTGAACAATTCAAAGATTAGAATATATAAAGAAATCGAAGTAAAAAAACAAAAGCAAACTCCGTGAAACATCATTATGAACTCAGAAAAAATGTTGAAATTTTCTATCTTGTCTAGAGGTAATTACTTTGAACATTACTTCTTTAGTTTGTCTATAGAAATAAAAAGTTGATCGTGTCACCTATTTTTGGCATCCCGTACATTTATCAATTCATTGTTTAAACGAAAATTTTATTAACTGTTACTAGATGTTTTCATCAAAAACATGGAAATCGTTAAAAATGTTTGATGAGTCTCCAAAAACGCATGAAAACGATGAAAGTTTCAATAACTCCGAGCATTTAAACATTAACAAAGCGTTAAAAAATGATTATTCTTAAACTGTTTTAACGCGTTTTTGATGATTAATTAAACATTTTTAATAGTTTACATATTAAGATGTTTAAAGGCTGCTTTGACCGTATACTTGTCTTCCTGGATAAGTTGTACATCACCTTCTCAATCTTTTTAATTAAACGGTAGAACCAATAAATTGACTATGTTTTCTCATTTAAGCTCTTTTGGCTCGATGATTCACTCTGTAATATACTATGAAATGCTTCTTTTATATAGGAATAATTCCACAGTAAACGAACATTTTTCATGCATTTTAGTCGATTCAAGATGAATCATCAGTAGTAACTTTCGACTGAAGACATTGTACACGCTTCTTTTGATTTTTCTTCGCTAGACCAAATCCTATCTATAAGCAAAGTATGAATTCAAAAGTTAGGCATCAATTGGACCATGCACACAAATAAGCAGTACGTCGGAAAAATGAAAAATGTCTGGATTTAATACTGACCAGACTTGAGATATTCGCGAACAAGCATGTGCAATACTAGCAATAAATTCTGCTTCAGTGTCAGTGACCGTATAATTAGATTATATCCTATTGATCGAAAACATATTGCAGTCGTCATGATTGATTTTTTTCTCTTTGCGACTTTACGATTGATTAACGTTGGATCATGCGTAACATGATGTATTGTACAATGCTGTGAATCGCATTTCTCTTTGCTCTTACTGCTGCGCGTTTAGTTTTTATTAATGAAACACACATGATATGTATTTTGGACAGCATTTGGTTCCTCTTTCTTAACTCAGGAGTAAGGGTGGCATTGTATCCTTACTTTACCAAATAAAGTAAAGTATTCAAACTTTACTTTATCCGATAGAGTAAAGCAGATATACTTTACCCGAAAAGTAAAGTGAAAAAAATGAAGTTGCATTCTTTAAATTTTTTCGCAATTTCCTAGTTCAGAATCATGTATAAGTAATCTTGGAACGTATCAAAGTTTACTCAATATTGTTTCGTCTTAAAATTAGTATGAAAAAAGTCAATTTTTTATGAATACATGAAAAATATTGTTTGGTTCACTTTATCTCACTTTATTTTCCACATTTAAACTATAGTATTTCATTTTATTCTACTTTACTTTACTTTTTCAAAGTAAAATAAAGATAAAGCATCATCCCTACTCAGGAGAGATATAGACTTTCTTCGTACAGACAATATTGTTTGGGTGCCATCCTGAAAAATAGTTTGGTTCTGTATTATTCATGTTTTATTCACCCGTTCTCACCACACGACAATCGACCAGTTAATATTTAAAACCTGCTAAACCCTGATAATTACAAGTTCATCGTAAAATTTCGAGAATGAAACATTTTTCATCGTAAACCATACAATCAACAAGTAGTGTTTGTCTTTTCTTTCACTTTTTTTTTTACTATAGAAAACCTCATTCGTTGATCTCTTCAACTCAGAAATAGGCAACAGTGGTCTTCAATGTTTGATCAGTAACAACTTATTTCCTCAAGAGTCATTCATAACAAGTAGATAAAAGCTTTCAATAGGAACTACCGGAAACGCTTTACCCCATTTGATGATGCTGCATTTCGCCCACAAATGAAGTAAGAAAGTTGTTTGAACAAGAAAATATTTTAGTTGGCTCATGATATATTCTGAAGGATAGTCTTAAAGATTATGTCAACGCTAGAAACAGTGCTTGAATACTCTCAATAAAGTTTTTCTAGTTGGAATTCGATAGTGTGAAGAGAAACAGAATACTTCAAGGTTTCAAAACTTTAATTACAGAGACTTCAAAAGATTCCTAAGGACTTCTATCGATTTTCATAAGATTTTATGTGACTTTACTGGATTTCAGGAGATTTCCAATGAGTTCCACAGATTTTAATAGACTTTATAAAACGTCAACATATATTAAAAGCTACAACATAAAGAATTAAAAAAATTTTGTAGAACTTGAAATGACTGAGGCTTCAAAAGGCTTCATAAGACTTTCAGGCTAAAGTATTTGCTGTTTCCTCCTTGTTAGATGACTAGAGTACGTTAGACTCGAAATTTTCGAGTCCAGACCCAGATCTATATCCGATCTCTGCGCGGACTCAACAGAATTTTCGGTTCAGATTCAGGATTAAACTGACAGATGCTAGTCAGAACGCTTCTGTGTGATACCTAAAACAACAACTGTTTTATTCGTTTTACGAGAAATTCGTAAGAACATTTTTAATTATTGCGCCAGTTAAATCAGTATCGAGAGTCACATCATAGGAGATTCTTCTGTTTTCTTTGAAATGACTCATGAAAAATGTGTTAAAATATCTCTTAAATATTTCAATTGATTTAGGTTCTCTACGTTAAAAACCACAAGATAGAAATGCATACTTCTCTTTGTCTGAAAATGAGTAAGGTATCCGATTCATTTGCGACAACTTTGATGACAATGAAAATCAAAAATAATAGAATACATTCAAATGACTTGACAAGTAGTTTTCAATCATTTTGTAAACGAATATTTTACGTACATCGAAAGGCGAATTGTTAAAGTCGATGGCGTTTCACGAATAAAAACAAGCAAGAAAATAAGTTTTGAGAAGTCATTATATTCGTAATTTTAGATTGATTGGAAAGTATTTGATTAATTGCGAGCGACATCATAAAAGAGATCTACAATAAAGAAAATACTATAGCATCAAGCTTTCAATAATACACGACAACATGTAAGTAATAAGCATCAATGTCATGACGATTTATTTTAAGACTTTCCGTTAGGTCTCAACCAGTTACACGACAACCGTTCGTCACTGAATTTCACAATACGTTCGGAGTCAATGCGGATGAACAATTTCTGCGCATGTATGAATGCAAAGAAGGGTGTTCGAAATGTGGACCTACAACAAGCATCGCACTTACAAATTATCGCGTGATTTCTCGTCGACAAGAACCTGGATGTTGCTGTTGCATAACCGGTCCTCATATTGACACAGCGATTTTTCTGAGTGACATCGGGCTGATGCGTGAGAGCACAAATAAAAAGGTAAAATCGTGTTTATACTATGTTATGATGTGTATCTCATGCCTATGGCCAATTCTTTTGTGTGATCGTTGTTGTGGCTGCTGTGGTGATAAATCTAAATCGATCGAGATCAAAGGAGCGTTTGGTTCAGAATTTCTCAACTTCAGAATTCAAGACGCCATGCAAGCGGCACAGGATATCGCAGCGGCAAGTTTATTGATGAAGAAAGGCAACAATCGTTATTGACAAGCTTTCTCTTAAGAATAAATACAAAACTTTTCTTAATATTCTACAACACTTGAAACTCTTTTCGAAATAAATATAGCGAGTGTGCCGATATCCGTGTGATTTCACTACAATCCAACAGATGACCGCACCATATTGTTTCCATCATGACAATATAGTGTTTCTATCGCACCAGATAGCAGACTCCTACACTGTGCTCACTATGACACATCGATAAATATCAAATATTTTCTCTCCAGATGGTAATACTATGCAATGTTTCTTGCCACCAAATATGAGTCAACCAAAAACATATCATTCTTATCAATAAAATAATTCAAACTTGAAGTATTCGAGTCAGTGTTTACTATCGCTGTTAAGGTAAACACCCAGAATGCTTCAGTAGGAGAACGAGACAATGCACCAGAATAATACTCAAATACCCCATCGTCTTTCACGACATCTCTGCAGCATCTGCTTCGCTTCCTATTTATGACATCATTCAAAAACAATACAATACTATAATTGCATGTCTCTAGTGATAGTAGCACTATCTTGTACATTCGGACCGGTTGATGCGTGTGGATGGGTAGCTCCAGCATTCATGGATGTACACATGTTGATAGACGGACGTGAGTGTGTGTATTCCATCTCGTCTCTCACCCATTGCTAAATCCATTTGCCAACGTCGACATTTTTTCAATCACACTCACACTCACACTCATATCCATCCATACACCTGCAACCAAGGTGTGGATGTGGGTGTAGGTGTGAGGTGTGTGAATTTGGGTGTGGGGAGGGGGGGTGAGTGTGAGGGTGTTCATTTAGATCTCTCTAAGCACACCCACACCCACACCACACCTGCACCCGCACCACACCCATACCCACATCCACACTCACACCCACACCCACCCACACTCACGCCCACACCCATACCCACATCCACATCCACTCACACCCACACCACCCACAGCCACAGTCACACCCACATTAAAACCAGAAGTGTACATTGTGCCAAGTAAAACTATGTCTGGTTATCGACATTGTTCGATATCAAGTGCCGTCTCAAATGAGAAAAACAAAGGAAGAGGTGTCTTTTGAAACCACGAAATGGCGATAGTATATTATTCACAATAATGAACGTGCAACGATGCATACATATTATCCTTTAATCATCATGGATGTGTTTATCAAAAGAAGACTTCCAGCAACACCCACCCTCACATCTACACATCCAACACCCATTCTCACATCCGCACATTCCACACCTCACTCCCTCACATCCATACCCAACTTCCACACATTCACACCCTACTCCCACCACCACTCTCATCCACTGACACCTACACCGACACCAGAGAAGTTTCCGCCCGGCACACACACTCACTCCGCTTTTGAGAGTATGAGCAAGAATTACATTTTGCATTGAACTCGAGTTTATTTGATGACTATGATGAAGAGCGGATGTTTTATATGGTAATACCTATATCATCAAATATGAATTGCATACCGCTGCCCTTAAGATTTGGATATGGGGCACCACCAGTGGAATTAAATGTAACCTTATCGATATCAGACCAATTGAGCGAGGTGAGAATAGTTTTAGATGTAGGCTGAAGTGTCATGGTTGTTTCATGCAGAACTTTGTTACCTCGCGTTCCCGAAATGATCAGGATGAGATTATTGTTCCATATAGCAGCCAGCGTAATGCAATTAAAGTTGAAATATCGACCGCCTGGTGCACTTATCGACTTTGGCATAGCAAATTCATTGAATCCAACGAAAATACCGCTCGACAGAGCCGTGGCATCTCCATTCCAGCCATACGTCATGCGCTCCCAGGTTGTATTCACAATACCTCCGTTAACCCAGTTCAACTCATCGTAACCGTTTGGAATATGATACAATTGGGTATTGATCGTGTTCGCGATATCTTCCAGATTGAGAACATTATTGCAGCCACATCCTAGCAAATTTTACCAATATTCAATTGACGAGAGAATTCTGTCACCTGATTAATCGCTTTTTGGCTCATTTTTTGCATATAAGCAGACCTCAATTAACATAGAAAAACTCAAAACGAATTTGTCTTCAAAGGCCTAATTGAATGAGAGATGAACGTTGCATGTTATGTCAGAAAGCATGCGTAGATCGTCTATTACTCTTGAAATGCTATATCGAATTATTTGAAAGCGCTGAGTTATTTTTTCAAACACTCATGGGTAGAAATGTGTTCACCAGCGGTCATTACTTTGAAGCAACATCAGATGGAAGTTGAAAGGTGTTGTTAATATGCGGTGTGTTGACTTTTTCAGCAAGCTGTTTTATTGAGAGGTAAACCCCGTCAGCGTATGTAGAAACGGTGCAATATGCTTTCCAAAAATCATACTATGCAAAAGCAGAATTCATAAAAAGACTAACGACGAATGTAAAAATTATCCAACGCCACGGCATTCCTACCATTTCACTGTACTAGCATATTCATTTTTAATGTTATTTATCTATAAAAGTCATTTAATGATACGAGTAAGCCGACATCATTTTTACAAAATTTTCACAATTCAGACGAGAATAATCCATTTACTGCCACCAAAAATTCCTGTACATGAGTATTTCAAAAAGCGCCTCAGCGTTTTAAAATAGTCTGTTACAGCATTTCAACCGCCACAAGTAGTCTATACATGCTTCCTCATCTAAACATGCGATGCTCATATCCCAGTCAACTAGATCTGTGAAGAGAAATGCTTTTAGATATTTTCTATGTTCATTGAATTCTGCGTATCCAGTAGTGTCAAACTTGAAAGTTGAATTTAAGTATTCAACTATTCAAGGGGGTGGGTGTGGGTGTGTATATCTTCTCTTAATATATAATCACACCCACACCCTTTAGTGAATGCGAAGTAATAAAATTCTGTATGAAATGGTAACATAAATAAAGTATTGAATTGAAAGTCAAATATAAGAATAAGTACAATTTGAAAGGGGTTTCTGCATGATGCTATACGTGATCATGAAAAAATAATCAAGCTGTTCGATAATATTTTAGATAATATTTTTTGTTGAAGAAAATCGTTTTAATTAGATTTGGTGGATAAACAGTATCGAGATACTGTATAAAAATCTTTGCTGATTACAAAACCATATTATAGTCTGATAAAAATAAAAATTAGTTGTATCCTGTAATTTAGTAATAGTGTGAATAAAAGAATTGCGTTACAGATTTACTCGCCACATAAGATAATATTGATACTTGTACTTCATATGAGTAGAAGAAACGATTGATATTGTTATCTTTTTTGTCTCGTTGTTTCTCTGACTCATTCATAGATATGTGATATTGATTATGAAGAAACATGTTTTTCAAGTCTTCTATCCACTGTATCTACCTATTACATAAAATCAATGAGGCGTCAAGATAATTCGCATCATATATCAATTCAATTCCTAAAAAAAATCTCTATTTGATATAATTCAACTTTGTAGAAACATGTGTTAATTTTCCTTTTTTCCAAAAGAAACACATCTCTCAAATTCAAGACAATGTTAGATGTCTTATCATTGAATCAATGAATATAGAACATATTCTAGTGGCTACTAATTAGCCTAATCTTACTGAACTCAAAAGCTTCAACTTCAATAAAGAAATTGTTTCACGTTATTTTACAGGTCATTTGAAATTAAATGTTAATCTATTCAACAATTAAGATATCTATTTATTTCTTTAGATGATTTACTTTTTCAAGGTACATTCAAACAACATATTACATATCTTACTCTTATAAATAATGATAAGCAAAATAAAACGCAAAATAGTTACACAGAAAATGTATATATACGAATCTTTAATTTATTTGAAAATCTGGAAAATTTAAGTATTGTTCGACCATCCATTAGCGAATGTCCACCTTTATCATTTCGTGGTTTACCGTCGACCACTTTTTGTTCTTCAACTCTAACCAAATTGTATGCCAATGTGCATTATTTTCAAGATTGTCTTTTTTTACTTGATGGTCGTCTCAAACAATTAACAACCTTCGTTGTTTCTATTGATTGTGTCAACAATAATTCATCGACGGTGTCCAACTCGATAAGTTTATATCGTATTTCAATCTTTCAAAATAAAGTTATACGTATCCGTTAGATAAATATTCCACAAATAACGAAATTTCTTTGATAGGATTGTTTTCTATAGAACTTCTTGTTTTAACTCACAGTTTTTCTAAATAGTTTTCCTTGATATTCGCTTGCTCTCTTTAAATATATTGAAACTTTAGGTATTTATTTCAGTCATTACGACGATAAAATATACATTTCATAGAGTAAAGAAAAGAAGGAAGAATTAAAAGAAAAATGAATGCTCACTATGTTTGGATTAATGTATCAATTTATTTCACTTAATTGATAAATATCTGTTGTTTTGTATTTTATAGAGTGATATACTTTATTTGAGATGTTTCTCAATGACATACGATTATACAACTTATCAATATGAGACCGAAATTGTACCTCTTCTTCGTCGTATGTATAATCTCGAAGAATTAAGATTATATATTTCTATTGACGATCGACCTAAATATATTGATGGTACTCAACTTTATAATGACATTCTTATTCATATGCCACGACTTCATACATGTATGTTTTGTATTAATACAAGAATTTGTAGCAGTGAATCAGTTCCTAATTTATCAAATGACGAGATTCGACAAACTTTTATTAATATAGGATATGAACAAATGGCTTCTATCATACACGATGTCACTAATAGTCACAACATATGTCACATCTTCTCACTTCTATATGCATTTGATCGTCTTGAAATGCTTGGCAATACTTTTCCAAATATTATATTCAATAATGTTACTAACTTATGGCTATATGACTCAGTTCCGTTCAAACATGAATTTTCCATACGGATTGCTCAATCTTTTCCTTTATTGAAACATTTGATTATTATGAATTCTGATCCACAACTATCAGAATCTGATCAATTGGAATTTTATAATAATAATCAATCATACTCAATTGTCAAATATCCTCATCTTAAAATACTTAACCTTAAATTTTCGCATACGGATTATGCTGAACAGCTTCTAAATGAGTCCAAAACACATCTATCTCATCTGATGGAATTAATAATCAAATATGAAGACCTGCAAATTGTGACAGAAAACTTTACAAGAGATGCAACACGACGCAATTGTAGCAAGGTGAAATCGATAATTATCGACGAGGTAATAGAATATCAAAAAGACTTTTATCTTTATTTTCCTCTGTTGGAACTTTAATTTATTTCGTGAAAGGATTATGAACATATTTCGAAAAACTTTGAATGAATTGTCGTATAAAAAGATGTTTAATAGGCAGAATAACATTATATATGATGTTCGAAATGTGTATATGACGTTAAATTAAATTTTCAAGTATGTCGAAGAACTCGAACATACAGAATTGACAAATCTTTCAAAAAGATGTTGGATATATCCTGAATAGTCTTTTAGATATATCAAATATTATCTTGAGAGCATGATAAATATCATCTCGATAGTCATTTCTTTTTATATAGAAAATAATTCGATAGTTTTTCGAAGAACATCCTTATTCAATGTTTGAAATACGTTCGAAAGAAGCGTCATGGCCGAATCTATGATGATTCTACGACTTTTATCGAAAAAGTTCGTTTGTTTTTTTGAGTTTAATGTTTCAGTTAGACATAACGCCGTTGAAAATATGAAGTAATTTCCAAGTACCACCAAAACTTTTTTAACATACAAAATCTGGGAGACAAAAGTCATTTTAAGTAATAACTGAATGCATTTTTACTATATCGAGTATTATTCATGTATATTTTTTGTATCTAGATCAATTTCGCTGGGTTGCATCACACAGAATTGATTTAAAATCTGATATTATCCAGTACTGTCCGATGTCAGAAAATTATCAGAGTTCTTCGTATTAAATGATAATTGAAATAATATCTCACGATAAAATTTTTTCAATTCCGAATATTAGAACATGTCGGGTTATACAAGATCTGAGCAGTTCCACTCATCGGATATTATAGTTTCTGATAATGCAATTCTGATTAGAACTACTTATATATTCGGTTTTTCGATGCAAACCGAAAACTTTGTAACTTCTCAAATGTCTTGATTGTTACTGTCGTGTTGATTCAATGGTTCATAAGACATCATTAGATTCTGATTACGTTCGATTAAACTCGATGAAGCAAAATTGATTTGGCCAAATAATCCAGTAACCACTCTATTAGCACCGGCATTGATAATCATACCCCATTGAATAGTCTTAGGTTAGTTTCAATATGTTCTTGTGCATTTACAGACGATATACATAATAATAATCGATGATAACAGAAAACGAAGCAAATATTTTTGTTATTTTCATTTTATTGATCTAGACTTTGAACTCTCATTTTGTTCGATTTTATGGAACTTCCAACGGTCAGTATTTTGTTCTGAGGACTTTCGAATATCTTTATTTTGTTTTTGAGAATACTATGTGTTTGTGATGTGATTTATCATGTAGGTATAAAGACATTGAATAGATGGCGTAGATAACCAATCAAAATAAACGGAGATTTATTTTTCGCTTCGACTTTGATAGAAAGCATCAAGGGAATTGGATACTTCAAATTTTAGTTATGAGATGATATTTCGTTTTTCATTAAGCATATCATTTCAAACGAAAATTCTAATTGATACATATGTATGAAAATAATAGAAAACTTTTCATTAAATTGTTTGGCATATACTAAGGAACTATAGTTACATCTATTTAGTCATCCTTTAATAATCCTTACATAATATAACCGATATATATGAAATCATTTGATCAGTGACTTTTGTCTTCGTTTCTTCTATTAATCTTATCAGAACAGATGATATTAAACATAAATGCATAAATTAAAATAAAATTGTCTTCAATCGAAAAGCTAATGCATACTTTAAATAGATTACATTTAGAAAATTCTGATAATAATTCATAATGTAATAAGAATGAACTTTTCGTTTACACAAAATGTATCATCTACAATAGTTTTTAGATGACATTCGTCTACGAAAAATTCAACATATACGTATATCTAAAACAAATAATAACGATGAGAACGAAGCTAAATAAATAGAAATCGAAAATTTTTTGTATTCCTTTGTGCTTGATTTCTTTTAAGAATGTACACTATATCATGAAAACAATGAATGAACAACTAATCACACAAGTTATAGAGCAAAGTTCTGAGAATGTAAACATTTTATGTAATTCATTTATTGACGATTATTGACGTTTACAGTTCATTGTGACTAAGGAAATTTTCCCATATGTTTCACTTAATAATAGTGTTGAAAAGTTTTCTGGTTTAATTATTATCTATACATATATATATATATATATATATATATATATGTTTGTTCATTGATATGTCTTCTTATCCTTTATGAATTCAATCTTCGAATGAACTCTATTTTGGACATCAATTCACAATA